>NMUG010004149.1:0-14108 GCA_002855965.1 Monotropa hypopitys | reverse complement strand
CTAAAGAATCTCTTTTTTATTTTGTATATCAGATCCTTATAAGGATCTTTCTGTGTACTTGTTTATCCACAAATGAATAAACCATCTTCTTTTGTTAATGTCTTACTGAATATTGATATTTTCCCAACCGATGGGAAATAAATGGCATCAAGAGAGTTAATGTTAGACATGGATGCCCTAGTGTTTGGTGTTTGAGGTGTGATGACGGATAATGATGGTATGACAGTTGGTTGGATGAATAGAGTTGGAGTAACTTGGGTGGCTATTTGTAGTTGAGCCAAGAGGGTTTCCACAGTGCGGCAAAGGTGAAGGACCTCTGCCTAAAGGGTTGCTCGGTCAAATTGAGCTTTCCTAGATTCCATTGTCTGACCTATAGAACATTCATCATCCATGGCTCTGGACAAATAGCGAGTGACAAGTCATCACATATACTCGAGTCTAACCCGGTACTCCATCGTATCATGCTTTTACAATAAACTTTACAAGATTTCTCATTAGAAGATAATGTTGATCAGACGTTCTTCCAATCAAAATTTGAGATAAGTCGCTTGACATCAAAAGACACACACAATAGTCCGGGAAACAATTTTTTACAACATCATAAAACTCTCACCTCAAAACACATTATCACCTTAAATCATATGCTTATCTAAGGACTATAACATGAAGCTCTGATACCAATATGTCACACCCCATTCCAATAAGCCCAGAAATTGAGAAACAAAAATTTTCTTTTCTTTTCTTTTCTTATTCTTCAAACACTCAACATCCTCATTTGATGTAGGACAACGCCTACACCACAGTAGCACAGCCGAACACAGCCACAGACTAAACCCCAACCGTACTCCAGACTACAGCCGCACTGCCCTTCATACAGCCGCACAACTCACACCTATAACTTTTACCGAGCTGCCCACATCTGCACCTGTAGTCGAGCTGCCAACAGTGGCCAAACTACCACCCTTGCCGAACTGCCCACAGGACCTTCATCCCAACTCGGCTAATCCAGCCTCTCTCGGCAGCTCGACCAGCTCAACACGTCCATCCACCCCAGCATGGCCTCAACAGCTACACCCCAGCTCGGCCGTATTCCTGCAGTGCTACTAGAACGAGACTACACGGGGACCACCCAACATTCTCTGACAAATCTATTATACCTTTTTCAGATTCTGTTAGAATATTTTGTAATCATTAGTTAGGGTTATTTTTGTATTTTTACCCTCATTCCTTTTAGGGTTTTCATGTATCTCATGGAGGCTATATAAGCCTTATGATGTACAAAATTTGCCAACTTTATCTATATTAAAAACTCCTCATTTTCAGATAGAAAGCTTGCATCCCTTCCTTCTCAGGTGGATTCCTAATTTTGCAGGTGGATTCCTGTTGGCTTGGTGGATTCCGAGCACCTCTACCGGATTACGGTGTTAATCCGTTCACGTCTCTTACGATTCTGCCTTTACTGAATCATCCGCCCCACTCTTCTCACCTCGCGCTGCGTCAGTTGGTATCAGAGCCTACTTCCAATGGATGGTGCTCTAGAAGATCGACCAGTAATAGTGGAAGACTTGAGGATTGTTCAACAGGCGATGCGTGAGCTACGCGAATTTGTTGAGCACCTCACCGGCGAGTTTGCTCATGTTCAGGTCTGTCAAGAGCAGGCCCAGGCTTTCCCTGAACCTGTGGGCCCGAATGGTGCACAAGCTGTAGTTCCTCTAAGGATTCAACATCAACGTCCTTTGCTAGAACCTCTATCAGATTCAGACAGTGACACAGATGAACGAGTTCTTCATTTTGGTGACCAAGTAAGACCTACTGAGAACAAAGACTACAGGATGAAGGTGGAGTTACCTTCTTTTGTTGGATACTTGGATGTCGAAGGTTTCTTAGACTGGATTTTGGAGGTAGAACGCTTCTTTGACTACATGAATGTTGAGGAGGAAGAGGAGAAGATCAAGTTTGTGGACTATCGGTTGAAAAGTGGCGCGTCTGCATAGTGGGACCAGTTACAAGTCTCTAGGACACGACAGAACAAGAGTGAATCCGTTCATGGCCAAGGATGAAGAAGCTGATGACACAAAGATTCTTACCGGCTAACTATGACCAGTTGTTCCAACAGTACCAAAATTGTCGGCAAGGAAACAGATCAGTTAGGGCCTACATCGAGGAGTTCTACAAGTTGTCGTCTCATAACAACTTGGTAGAGACTGATAATCAACAAGTTGATAGGTTCAACAATGGCATACGCATGCCTATTCAAGACAGGGTAATGTTGTATACAACATTCACTTTGAACGAAGTCGTCGAGCTTGCACTGCGGGTTGAAGCACAGTTGGACTGTCTCACTGCAGGAGCCTAGAAGTTCAGTTGAACTTCCACTGGAGGACAACCAACAACTGGGAGAAAAGAGCTGCCAGCCCAGACCGGGAGCGCGACCAATGTAGGAAATTTTATTACTACCCCGATAGCACGGCCAAACACCAAACCAGTAATAGAACCCAGAAATCCACTCCAACACCCTACATTCTATCCGCTCAGCCCCTCGAGTGTTACAGATGTGGGGAGCCAGGTCATCGTTCTAACATCTTCCCAAACCGTCGAGTTGCCTATCTTGCTTGCCAAGGTGATAAAGAGGAAGAGCTGGTGGAAGAACAGTTTCTGGATTTTGAGAAGGAAGTAGTGGAAGATGATGAGGGAGTTGTCCTTGTTATTCGAGGGTTGCTATATTCTCCAAAGTTGGAAACTGAGACTCAATGACACAACATCGTCCGTGCACGTTGCACAGTAGGACAGAGAGTATGCGAACTGATCATAGATAGAGGCAGCACGAACACCGTAGTTTCCCGCACTATGGTAGACAAGCTTCAACTAAAAATAGAGCCTCATTCCAACCCGTACAAGATTGGATGGATTAACGACATGGGAGAAGTAAAGGTAAGCGAATGGTGCACAATTCAATTTTCTATTGGTCAGAAGTATAAAGACGAGGTGATTTGTGATGTGGTAGATATGTTGGCGTGTCATATGTTGTTGGGCTTCCCATGGCAGTTTGACGTTGGATCAGTCCACAATGGTCGATAGAACACTTATGCTTTTATGCACAACGGAACCAAAATCACCTTAGTCTCCATGGGAGGAAGTCCCAAACCCAAGGAGGTCAGACCAGCCAACAAAACTCTCCTAGTTGTGTCTGACTTGGGAAAGGACGAACTGAAGACAAAAGAGGTCCATGTCTTAGTGGTAAAGGGAGAAGGGCCCCAGCCAACCAGTGTGCCCGCCGAGCTGAAACCCCTTATAGAGGAGTTCGGATCAATCATAATAGACAAACTGTCATATGGTCTACCTCCAGTATAGGACATACAACACCAGACTGACCTCGTCCCAGGACTGCGTCTCCCCAATCTATCGCACTACCGAATGAGTTCAAAGGAACATACCGTACTATAAGAGCAGATCAGTGAGCTATTGAGAACGGGATTTCTGCAAGAAAGCTTGAGCCCATGTGCGGTTCCCGCACTCCTAACACCAAAGAAGGATGGAAACTGGAGGATGTGTATTGACAGCCGAGTTGTGAACAAAATAACCGTCAAGTGTCGTTTCCCAATCCCCAGACTGGAAGACATGTTGGACCAGTTGGTAGGAGCAACCATCTTCTCCAAGTTAGATCTCAAAAGTGACTATCATCAGATCAGAATTCGCCCAGGAGATGAGTGGAAGACAGCTTTCAAGACCAAAGATGGGTTATATGAATGGATTGTTATGCCATTTGGTCTATCAAATGCTCCAAGTACTTTCATGTGACTCATAACGCATGTACTCAGACCCCTTATTGGTTCTTATATTGTAGTTTACTTTGATGACATACTTTTGTACAACCATACCTGACAACAACACTACCATCACTTACGAGAGGTATTGACCCTATTGAGAGATCATACGCTATATATCAATTTGAAGAAATGTAGCTTCTTGACCAGTAGCCTTGTATTTTGGGGCTTCGTGGTCAGCTCGGAAGGACTGATTGTTGACCAAGAAAAGGTCCGAGCTATACAAGAATGGCCAACACCTACATTGTCTCATAATGTGAAGAGTTTCCATGGCCTTGCCACATTTTACAGACGATTCATCAAGGATTCCAATAGCATCACGTTACTATTGATAGAGTGTTTGGGGAAACAATTTGCTTGGATTGCGGTAGCTGAGCAGAGCTTTGTCTTGCTAGAGGAAAAACTCTCTTCAGCGCCAATTATAGTTTTACCAAACTTCAACAAACTCTTTGATGTTCATACCGATGCCAGTTACGTGGGAATAGGAGTTGTTCTCTCTTAGGAAGGCCATCCAGTGGCTTATTATAGTGAGAAGTTGAGTGATGCTAAGAAGAACTGGACTGCTTATGAGTTGGAGCTCTACGCGATGATCCAGGCACTAAGAGTATGGGAGCACTACCTTATCCATCAGGAGTTTGTGCTCCACACTGACAACAAAGCTTTGGAATTCTTGAACAGCTCGGCTACCATTAACAGGAAATATGCCAGGTGGATAGCTCGGGTACAAGCTTTTAAATTCACTCTCAAGCACACAATAGGTACTTCCAACCGCGTTGCCGACACACTCAGTCGGGGAGCCTCATTACTGACTCTTGCCCTCACTGAAGTGATTGGTTTTGACTTCCTCAAAGAACTATATGAGAAAGATGAGAAATTCAAGAATATCTGGGCTCAGTGTCAACTTTAACAGGCCAGCTCAAATGGATTTCTTATTTGTGTTAGCTATCTTTTCAGGGAAATCAACTTTGTATACTGCGATCATCATTACGAGAGATTCTCACCCGCGAAGTGCATTGTAGGGGTTTAGGAGGTCGTGTTGGGAGAGATAAGACCATCCAACAGGTGGAGGATAGGTATTACTGGCCCCATCTCAAACGGGATGTCGGACGTCTGGTCCAAAGATGTTATACTTGCCAAACCGCTAAGGGACAGACAAAAAACACAGGCCTCTAATTGGAATAAGAAAGTGAATTAATTGATTAAGTGGCCTAAAACATTGGAGTTTATCTAGGTTGGCTATATTATATGGGAATTTCGTTCCCCGGGATTTTGATCCCTGAGTGGCTATTTTGCACTCACGACATTGCGCAATGGAGGTTTGATTGGGCCCTCCCGACGGGTCGGGTAATACGGAGAATTTATACGGTTAGTTTAGCTAACGAGCTTCTACCGTGGAAATAGTCGAAACATAATAACTCTATTGATATTGATATTGACACATCTGGTACTCCATTGATTTCGTCAATGCTTAAGGTATGGTGATTGTATACTTAACTCCATTAATTTTGCCAATGTGTGGAAACTAATAACTTATGAACTAATCTCCTCAATTTCGTCAAGTTGAGTTTTTGTAAAGAATTGGAACCTATTGGTCTTATCTTCTTTCGTCAATCAAAGTTGAGTATTTTGGAGGAATTTGGTAACATACTAGCTTTATCTCCTAGAATGGTCAAGGTGGAGTCTTTTGAAAAAATAACCACACTTGGGTCTTGAGTCCAATACTAATAATAATTTGAGTCGAATGGTATTGAAATTGAAAGAGAATCTTATGCATGCATACTTTGCATTCCTTGACTTAGCACACATGCACCCCAATTTTAGATATATTTGGATATAGATTTCTCTACTAAGTTATTGCCTAACCCTCTATTTTTAGGTACTTGGCTTTACCTTGAATTAGAGTTGCATCTTCTGGACTCCTTGTCGGGTATTGGAGCTTGTCCCAAAGTAGATGATAGTTTGTTTTTTTATTCATCTTTTGTACGTGTATTTATTCATTTCAGTTGTAAAGGATTGTATCATATTTCATCTCATTGTTTGTGATTGTATCATTCGTATTTCCTTCATCCTTTGTGTAACTATGAGTTAATATGAATGGTAGTTATTTTACTTCCGCATTTTTATTATTATTGTTTATCCTAAAAAATAGTTTAAAATTTCTGGGTTGTTACACACCACTAACTCAATTTTTTTAGGGTCTACCCGAATACCATCAATGGATATAACATGACCCAAAAATACCACACTTTGCAACCAAAACTCATATTTGCTAAGTTTCCCAAACAACCCTTCTCTCTCAAAGTTTGTAGTACAATCCTCAAATATTGTCCGTGCTCCTCCTCATTTCGAGAATACACAAGAATGTCATCAATAAAAACAACAACAAAAAATCCAAGTAGGGTTGAAAACCCCGATTCATCAAGTCCATGAACACTACTGGAGCATTGGTAAGCCCAAAAGGCATAACCAAAAACTCGAAGTGTTCATAACGAGTACGAAAAGTAGACTTAGGCAAATAACTGTCTTTGATTTTCAATTGGTGATATCCTGACCGCAAATAAATCTTCAAAAAGATGGTTGCCCCTTGCAACTAGTCAAACAAATCATCAATTCTAGGTATAGGATATTTGTTCCTCATAGTCACCTTATTCAACTGACTGTAGTCTATGCACATTCTCATAGACCCGTCCTTCTTCTTAACAAAAAGTACAGGCGCACCCCAAGGAGACATACTCGGTTGAATGAAACCCTTGTCTAGATAATCTTTTAACTGGACCTTAAACTCATACAACTTTGCAGGTGTCATTCTATACGGCGCAATAGAGATCGGACTTGCCCCAGGTACTAGTTCAATAGTGAACTCAGTTTCCCTATCCAGCACAATCCCCGATAACTCATCACGAAAAACATCCTCAAAATATCACACAACCAGAATATTAGCAACACATAATTTAGTTTTTTGGGTTATATAACATATGCCAAATGTCCTTGACAACCTTTGCTCAATAAAGTCCTACCACGAATACTAGAGATAAGACCAGATTTACCCAAAGCTTTATCACCATAGATTTTTAATTCTTCCTCATCCGAAGTTTTGAACACAACTTCCTTCCTAAGGCAGTCAATAACAGCATGATATGATGACAAGAAATCCATTCCTAAAATAGAATCAAAATCTGACATAGGCAAAGGAACTAAATCCACTACAAAAGATTTCCCACCAACCAAGAACTCACACCCCAGATAATAAGTATCCACAATAATGGTTTTACCCACCGAAGTAGAAATAGCTCAAGCACAAGGCAAGGCAATGGAATACTTGCCTATCATAAGGCTGAAAATTACTGACACAAAGGAATGCGTAGAGCCAGAATCAAGTAACAAACGAGCATGATGCCCGGCTAAAAAAAGTACATGTAACCACATCTGGAGCCACCTCTGCCCTTTGCCGAGTAACAGCAAAAACTCTACTGGGAACGGTATTAGCACCCATACCCCTAGCAACACCACCGGGTGCACTCCTAACAGACTATGCTGCAGGATCCCACAGCTTCATGCACCGAGAAGACTTATGCCCCCGCTCACTACAATTGTAGCACTTGACTCTATGTGACTCCTCATTCCTGTCAGGATAGTTTTTGATCATATGGCCTGCTCCCACACATCTGAAGCATCACCAATCACCACTCGGTCCGCTAGCCATGGACTAATTATTTCCACCTCGATCATTGCTCTTCTTACTCTAATTGCCGAAGGACTTGGAACCACCTTGTCCCTTTTTAAACTACGATTTTCCGTCACCACCCTTAGAACCACCACCATCATTGGTAGCTTTTCCTGATCAATTGCCATTGGATTGATTTTCTTTGCCTGGTGCTCATACATATCCTCCACATCTCTTCCGATCATCCTGGTTATATCAACTAGATCCGCATAATCCTCTCTCTCAAAGAAGTCAATCGGTTAGCAATACTGGTATTCAAATCAATTCGGAAGGATTTACAATGCTTAGCATCAATATTCACCAGTTCTACCGCATAATAAGACAAAGCAGCGAACTTTGCCTCGTAATCTGATACTGACATACTGCCTTGCTTCAAATACAGAAAGGCATTCTCCTGATCCATTCGATAGCTTTCTGGACAATACTGATCGTTAAACCCTTTTACAAACAATTCCTAGGTGATAACCCTGGGAACATCACGAGCTTCTCCAATATTAACAGTCGTGAGTTGATGATTGTAGGCCTCCTACCAAGATAAGGTCTTGCCTTTAAGATTAAAGGATGCTAAATTCATCTTCTACTCATCAGATACGCCCATAGCTCCCAAAAATCTTTCCACACCTTTTAGTTACCATAGGAGATACAACCCCCTCAAATTCAATAGAGTGAAGCCTGTGAAATTGCTCAATCAGTCCAGTTTCTGCTCCTCCTTCACGCTGAATAGTCTGCCACTACATAAAAGTAGCCTGGTTTTCCAGGAATTGAGCCATAGTAACTTCAACCCTATTCACATTGTGCATAGGAGGGGGTTTCCCTGGGGTGGAAGTTGATTGACCTCCTCTCACCTGGACTGGTAGAAGCAACATCTTTCACGTTTTCCATACTAGTAGCCTGGTTATTAACAATCATCCAGTTATTACCATAAATACATATTCATGTAGCATATAACACGAAATGGCAATACATAAAAGTCACACATAAGTATCTGGCACCCTAGGGTTCACTATCAAGCCTTTCTTCTAAACACAACTCTAGACCCATTATTCTAATTATATCGTGCTTTTCCAACTAACTTTCAAAGACCTCTAATTTGAAAATTCGTTGATCAGACACTTTTTAAATCAGATTTCAAGGTAGTTAAATTGGGTGTCAAAGTAATATACACAATAGTTTTCGGAATATCCACAACCATCCTTAACTTAAGCTCTCACCTCAAAACTCGTCAACCTCAAATCACTCTTATTATAGAACCTCATAATCTAGAGCTCTGATACTAAGCTGTCATGACCTGTCCCATAAAACTAATAACAAAAAGGGAATCTGTTCATGTGTCATGACTAATTACCACCGACAAGGGCTAACCATAGCCTCACCAATAATTATCTTTCAATAAAATACTAAACAATAGCGGAAGACTTAAAAACTAAAAGTTTCAATGATTAAACTTTTCCACAAAACAAAATAACTATCCAGAAAAACCCAACATCATGTCTAAATAAAATCCACAAGTACTACAATCAAATCTCTCCGAGTGATAACATAAAACTCTCAACTGAACAAAAGCAACTAAAAATGTAACCAAAAGGAATAAAGCTCCAGCAAGAAGTGTAATCACCCACGTTCTAGCCCAACTAGCACACTGACTCGATTGGTAGTGAACCCGTTAAACTTCTAAATCTGGATATAAATTGTCAAACAAAAAACAAAGAATATTCAAGAGTGTCAGATAACAGTCAATATATGCAAGTCAACATATGAAATTACAAGCATACAACCAAGATAATCGAAGGGGTGTGTACTGCCCCTCAAACAAGGCCACAAGCGACTAGGTAACAGCCAACTACAACTAGGTGACAATATGTCATGCACATGTTCTTTTACAATCATCTTTCATTTAACAACTTAAAGGTCAATTTCCCTTTAATTATCACTTGTTACAAATTCTTCATTCGACGGTTAGATCCCAACGTTATTACGGAATAGACCCCGTTGGATCCACGGATGGATCCCGTCTACAAGCACATCTGTTATTAAGGGCGAATCAATCAAGCCCATAAAACCCCCCACTTGGCATTTACGGCTTAGCAAAAACATACCTGGGTATCATACACTATCATATTTCTTTATTATTTGATCATGGTTCTTTTCATATTGGCCACATGCCCAATACCAGTTTAAGTTCGATGTCCATGATGCATAGTGATATAATCACATGCTTGCACTTTCAAAATGCTAGCATTTGAACTAAGATGCTATCCAAAGTCATGCAAGTAAATAAGTAGGCATGTAGACAATTCACAGAATTTAAATCATGCCTTTCACGTATGTTCACGAGTAAGCCACATAAGAAAACACTTAAATAAATAAGTAATCACATAAGTTAACCAACATGTGAAAGAATCTACACACTCATTGAATGTGCGTAAAGTCGTTAAACGTGTTTTACTTTGCGGCCATAGAAGGTCTCAGCTCCTCACCTGTTCCGATATCACTAAATTAGAACGATAAACCTCTTAACTTACCAAGTAATATTTAAGAATTCTAAACACTATTCTTAAAACTCCTCAAATGAGACCTAAACCAACCTTCAATAAAATGAGGCTTAAATAACTTGTATTTATCTCCATTTAAACCATCCTCAAGAATCATAACTCACACCCTAAGATCCTAACTTAATTTCTAAGTAAGAACGTTCAACCGATGCAACCAGACCAGAAACTCCCTGTACCGATTCAAGTTCTCTTTCAATCGATGCAACATAACCAACACCTTTAACAGACTTCTCATGCACCAGTACACAAAACATGTCAACCGGTGCAACACAATCAGAGTTCCCCTGCACCGGTTCAACCATTTTTGCAACCGGTGCAACACCAGAAGCCATCTGCCCCAGTTCAACCACTCTTTCAACCGGTGCACGAGCACCAGGATCTGGGTTTTCTCTCATTCAAACTCTAAAAACAAACCCTATGACAAAATACTTTGATTTGAACGTATTCCCTCTCAATTTTCCTCAAATCTACACATACGAGGTCATTACCTAACCCTTATGATTGACATACTTCGATTCAAGCCTTTAAAACTCATGATTTCACCCTTAAATCAAAGTTCTAAGAACTAAATCTAAAAATTTTCTTAAAATGGGATTAAGAACTAAATCCCTAATCTAACACTAATGTGAGATAAAATCCATCAATTGAATGGATATAAGAGAACTTACTTGAATAAGGAACGGATTTGATGAAGAACTCCCCTTCCGAAACCCACCCAAGATCAATCTTCAAGCCAATCTCCCTTGCCTCGTCTTCTCTCTCTCTCTCAACTCTCTCTCTCTCTCTCTCTCAACTCTCTAAAGCTTCCAAATGAAAAGCATAATAGTGATTAGGGTATTCCATTAGCCCTAATCAGATTTAAGGTACAAAGACCCTTTTGCCATCTCACTAACACTCATATTACCCTTGTGAGCCATTTAATATCATTATATATGTACTTAATAATTGTTTATATTATAATATACCTTAATATCCTTAGACTAAAAATCTAGATCTCTTAAACACATAGATGTTAATATTACACCTCCAAAAACATCCCACTTCAAATATTCTTTAATTAATTAGATTAAATAAGAAATGATACGGGTGTGTCAATTCTCGAATCATAGGGAGCCAAGTCTCACAATACATACTAGATTGGAAAATAATAAAGTGGCACCAAGTGTTTAAAATCAAATGTCAACGAGGAGTCAATTCCTTCCAACGTCAATCAACAAGAATGTGAGAAACAATAGATGGCAAGAATACAAATATCGACCTTCAAACCCGAAGCACCAATGATGGGTAATACAAAAGATATACACATCATGTCTCAAATGTGACATACTTCTCATGATCAAATTTCCTAATAATAGAAAGGTGATAAAATAGTTTCAAACTATAAACCATGGTCTAGAAGCAACAAGTTAAGTTGGACAAACGGCTATGATTTTCTAAATTTAACTGCTACCTCTACTTCCAAACTCAAATGACACATCTCCTTGTCTAGGTAAATCCTTCAAGAAGCTCTCATCTGCATCAACATGCCTAATTTACAATACAATTATCACCAAATATTCCATACATATGAATACTACTTCAGACTCGGTTTCACATCTAACTCTATCAAACTTGAATAATAGATGCCAAGGAACTTTCATGGTGACCAGGAATACAAAACTCAAGTTTTCAAATCAATGTGCAATCTTTTGATACAATGAAAGAAGTATAATGCTTCAAACAAAAGGGGTTTCCATTGCACGGAATTAAGAGACAAGATCCAATTCTCATATCAAAATGAAAAACAATTTAGTGAAAAAAATGAGTCATAGCTCAGAAGTGTCAAGATAGGACAACCAAATGACCGTGACTATTCAAGTATAATCAATGCCCAACACAAAATAAAAAGACACAATATGGTCCTCATCCCAATTCTCAACAAACTCAACTGCTTCTCATACTATGGCCTGAAATCAGCACTTCAATTTCCCCAAAACTCATACGATACAACTAACAACTATAGAGAAATTACACAAAACAAATTTTGTCAAATAACAACCTGCCAAATACCAATACAATCCATCCATATTACACACCACCAAAGACTAATGTGACTTTTTACCAAAAAACTATTCCTCATCTTACTACGATCCTCGATCTTCATCAAGATACCACAATCATCATTAAATGTCACATATTTATGAACACTATCACTAGCCTCAAATGCACATTTATTTCATCCCTCAAATTCAATAACACTACTCAAACATAATCCATATCGGCTCCAAAACAAGAATTCCCAATGGTGACCCCACTCCGAAACAACAATAAGACATGGTACCTGACTACAGGTAGCGCATAACAAGACTCGATCACACCTTAATCACAATGGACGACAATACATATAACAACAAGGTAAGGCACCCCAAGTATACCACTAACCAAAATGAGGGTTAACCACGACTTGGCCTATCCACAAGATAGTCGTCTCTCAACATGAGTACATAACATGATCTTGGAAACAAAAACATGATTCACCCTAACATAGATCATGAATCCCAACTTCAACTACGAGAACAAATCAAACCTCTATAACAAAACACAAACTGAAGCACAACTATAAGAATATGTCCAGTCACCAAAAATAGGGATGAATCAACAAGACCGTTGAGGGATTCACATTCTTGGATGACAAGGCATAAATCAACACTCAATCATGATAATATAACTAACTTATATCCAAGAATCTAATATCGAATAAAATGATACAATAACACTTACAAGAAATACGATTCAAAGGATTTCTCGGAATACACATCTTGAAATTTCAAGGCAAGAATCAGAACTTGACCACAAGACCTAACAATGGATTCACATCCTCAAATGAGAGGGCAATGACAAAACAATATAACCACATGATTACAAATAAGGATCCACTTTTTGAAAATCGTGGCAAGGATCGAATATTAAAACCATAATGGGACTGAAACTCAAAACGATCAACAACAAGATCGAATACTCAAAGATAATCAATACTAGAATCAAACATCCCAAAGATCGCCAGCAACAGGGTCAAATAACCAAATAATATTCATTACATGGACTTTATTTCATTAAATGATGTGAATCATATAAATGCATACAAATAAATCATGCATGCCTCGTGTTATGCAATGCAATCCATTGAGACTAAATGTCTCCCCCAATACCTAGGTTTTTTAACCGGATGCTCATATTAATTTGTCATGGCCCGAGTTTTCAAACCATTTTTGAAGATATTTTATAAAGGAGAAAATAACTAAATACCATATGATAATACCCGATAGTGCAAACCAACCTAACCATATTGATCAAGTGATATGCAAATCAAGCAAAACATAAATAAGTTTTACAATCCCAAGTGAGAGCTCACAAACTAACAACTACTTATTACAAGTTTGATATCAAAATCCACCAATACATAAATAAAGTTCTCAAATGAAAAGAGGAATGATGACATCCAAAATCATGCCAATCATCGTATTTGGGACTCGATACCTAAAAAATAAAGAGTGTTACGTCCAGTAGGAAGATCTATATTCAAAGATGCATATGGTTGTGATGCACTTGTGTTAGTGTAATGAGTCACATATGAATGATATAAAAACTGGTACGATATGCATGGCCATGATCTTGATTTTCAAAACTATTAGTCCATTCATCTTCGTTTTATTTTATTCCATTCCATTCCTTAACAAGTTTAGAGAATTGCATCATAAGACAATTCCATATCTTATCATTACTTAATTTCATTTTATTTCATTTCCTTGCTCTTTTCAACATATATCGATGAATTTAAGGAATCACATCGTAAGCGAAATCCGGATTATTTTATAATTCCTATTGTTATCATATTTTGGAGTAAGAGAACATCGTTTGGGTTATTTACAGCATAGTAGCATGTCGACTAACTATTTGTCAATTTCTCATATTCCACAATTAGTGAGGAGGGCCAGTCAAAACCTCATTGCACAATGTCTTGGATAATAT
>NMUG010004148.1:0-14108 GCA_002855965.1 Monotropa hypopitys | reverse complement strand
CCATTACGCATATATATATATATTAAATTGATTCTCTTAATTAAAATTTCAATTCTACCTATTTCATAATTAATCGCATGAATAATTATTTTTAATCATCATAAAATTTTAATTACCCTTAATTAATTTAATTAATACAAATGATGTATAAAATGAGATGCAGGTCTCACAACTCTCCCCTACTTAAAGAAATTTTGCCTCAAAATTTAAAAATGTACTTGAATTGAAAAGATACAGATATAGATTCCTCATATTTTCCTCATACTCCCACGTGGCTTCTTCCACAGAATGACTCTGCCACAACACTTTCACCAACGGAATAGTCTTCATGTGAAGTACTTGTACTTTACTATCCAGAATTTGCACTGGTCGCTCTACGTAAGACAAATCTTCTCTAAGCTCTTCTAGTTCCACAGATGTCATGTATATACTTTCTGAGTATCGACATGTGAAACACATCATGCAATTGCGATAGATTTGATGGTAATTCTAGGCGATATGTTGTAGCACCCACCCGTTCTGTGATCTCGAATGGACCAATATATCAAGGGCTAAGCTTTCCTTTCTTACCAAATCTAATAATCCCTTTCCACGGAAATACTTTCAAAAATATAAAATCTACTTTCTCAAATTCGATATCTCTTCTTAGAGTATCGGGACAACTCTTCTGTCGACTTTTAGCTATTTTAAGCCTTTCGTGAATGACTTTTATCTTGTCAGTCGTCATCTCAACAATCTCTGGCCCCAACAACTTCCTCTCACCAGCTTCTATCCAACATACAGGTGTCCTGCACTTTCTGCCATATAAAGCTTCATACGGTGTCATTTCGATTGTGGCCTGATAACTATTCTTGTAATCGAATTCCATAAGAGATAAATGAGTATCCTAATTCCCTGAAAACACTAGCACACAGGCTCGCAACATATCCTCTAGAGTCTGAATCGTTCTTTCTGATTGACCATCGGTTTGAGGATGAAATGTCGTACTAAACTTCAAAGATGTTCCCATAGCCTACTGCCGACTTGGCCAAAATCTAGATGTGAATCTAGAATCTCGATCTGATACAATTGATACAGGTGCACCATGAAGCTTGATAATCTCATCAACATATAATCAGGCTAATTTATCTAGACTGAAAGTGATTTTGACTGCTAGAAATGAGCTAATTTAGTTAAACGATCCACAATCACCCAAATAGAATCATTTCCTTTCTGAGTACGAGGCAAACCTGATACGAAATCTATATTGATATGATCGCATTTCCACTCTGGGATCGGCAAATGTATCAATAAACCACGAGGTCACTGATGTTCCACTTTCACTTGCTGACAAACAATACATCTAGATACGAATTCAGCAATCTCTCGTTTCATACCAAACCACCAATAATGTACACGCAAATTTCGATATAGCTTGGTATTGCCAGGATGCATAACGTAGGCAGAACTATAAGCTTCTTCTAATATTTATCTCTTTAAATTCTTATCATTAAAAACACATAGACGAGTCTCAAGTAATAAAGTTCCATCACTACAAGAAAAAACGCTTACAACAGCATTCCAAAAACGCTATAAAAAAATATACCACAGCGTTTTAAGTGATGTGTTCGGCGATGCTGTTAAAAGTCCAAGTTCTTCAACAGCATTTTTAAAATGCTGTTAACTATCTAAAACGATGTTGTTTCATAACATAAAATGCTGTGGTTTCACTTTAACAGCATTTTGAAACGCTATGGTTACACTTTAACAGCGTTTTGAAAACGCTATGGTTACACTTTAACAGCGTTTTGAAAACGCTATGGTTACACTTTAACAGCGTTTTGAAAATGTTGTGTTCATAAAACGCTGTTTTTAACTTTTTTATAAAATGCTATGGTTACACACAACAGCATTTTAAAAACGCTGTTCCCTTTTAACAGCATTTTTAAAACGCTGTTTTTTCCCAAAAAATAAAAAAAAATTGCTAAGAGCACAGCAGAGAACAAATTACAATGAAATGAAAACATGGAAACAACCATCATGAGAGGAAAATAAATCTAAATGAATGAGAACATTAGACAATTTTGAATGAAAAACATCTCAAAAAAAACACGAAATACTGGGGTTTCTTATAATTCATGACACAAATATCTATAACTCCTAGGCAGACCCAAAATGTTTCAAAGACAACCAATCCAAAACGCTGCAACCAAACCACGACACATGTTATCAACAAAATTTCTAATTTGTGAATTGACATCAGCAACAAGCGCAGATAGCTCAGCCGGATCATATAATGGTTGTGGAACAGAAGCACAAGTTTGAGGAGCACTGGAACCTGACACAGCAGGTCGAGATGGAACTGCGGTTGCCACAACATTTCTCACAACTCGTGATTGGCCTGAATCACCTAAACTAGTTCGATTAACACATTCTTCCTGCAATCCTTCTGTATTAGGTGCCCTGGGACCGACAGCTGAAAAAATAATTGCAATGGATGATGTAATCATGTCTCCTCATACAAAAAACTACACGGGAGGTGTAAATTTACTACATGCTTACCAGTATGTATATGGATGTTTACATGTCTTGGAACGGCTCCAATACCAACAGGTCCAAAACCCCAGGGTTTGATAAAGCAGAAGATAAACCACCAAACAGGGAGTTGGTTTGAAGAGGAAATGGCTGCAAACATACATATGCTTCAAAACAAATACACAACTGATGCATAAATAGACATAACATCACCACTTACAAAAGAAACCAAGGCCACAGAGAGTCATGACAAGACCACTTCGAGACATGACCAAGACCGCCAAGACAACACATTAGGCCATACCTAACTTCAGGTGCCTAACAACCAACACTACCCATCATACCCAAGAACACATGGAGTCACAAATGACGCCAATTCACTAGCAACCAAGATAAATTTGGGTGAAAAAATACAGCAGCTGGTTATAACCATAACCACATTTCCTCATAACTAAATCTACTTAGAATCATAACCAAAAACACACAGACCGATTTTCAATATAACCAAGACCACTATCATTCCTAACCACCAACGTCGTGTATCATAACCAAAAATGCACCAAATCCTCTTACACATAAACGACACCACTTCGTTTCATAACCGCGAGTCCTTAACCAGTTACAGAAAAATCTCAAAGCAGTTATGATTTGTCACTGGGACCAACTTAGGAAGAGCCAATGCTTCACTGTTTCATAACCATGATGACTTGGCGACATAACCGTTGTCAAGAAAGCAAACCTCATGTGGATAATCTACCAGACCCCTCATAGACAAAAGCAACACCATGTTCCTAATCATGGCACTTCATCCCATATGAAAAAATACAACATTTATGGACCGTGGTTTAATCCACAAAATGCTTTCAGGATCAAAAATACCAATTGATTAAGGCTGCGAATGGGAAATTGAATGCACAAAATTACTAACTAACCTGAACCATTATAGGATTTGGCCCAGATGAGGAAATATAAACTGCAAGGCCGACATTCACATAAGGCTCGGCCTGCAATACAGATGCAAGCAGTTGAATGTGAATTTGATTCAACACCCGAATCTAAGTAGAGAGAACAGATTAGAGCTTACAGGGGATTGTCCCATACGCAGCATCAAAATTGTCCGCCCAAGCTCTAGCAGAAGAGAACCTAAATGCTGCATTGCCAACCCCACTTGAATTGATTGTGTCTGAATTTGACCCCTTATTGTAGGATCCACAGAGCTCCCATCCTGCTCCAAACATCCTGCAATATGCTACAGAGTTGCAGCAGATTACAAGTAACATAGCATCGGATTAAAAGGTAGAGAGCGACAAAATACAATGTATATTTCAACTAAGATATGATCATATTCAAGAATTTCTATACGTGAAGCCAATAGATATGTAATAAATGGTGGACTTGTCCTTATACTTCCACTTACTCAAATTTCTCGTTCTTAGTAATTCAGTGCTTTCTGAATACTATCTGATCCCAACACTATTTAGTACGAGTACTGTGTATGCCCAAGTCAATTGCACTCAGATCGGAAGTATATCTGAAAAATGCACATACAACGTCTTAGGCTTTTCGTTGCTAGGATAAATGCATGTCATACTTGCACGAGATGGTTGCACACACCTACTTGCATGATCCACTCTTATGGATGCAATTTTACTTCATCATCTGAAACCAGTCAAGTGTACACACTAACCAAACCAAACAACAGCCAATGCTTCAGGTGTTGATAATCCACGTGCACTGGAAGGCAGTTCTGTTGTTGGTAGATCCCCGCTGGTGGAAGGTGATTGATCAGGCAGATACCCTACAAATAAGCATGCATACATATACATTATTCTGCATGATAAAATACCACATAACAATAACTTTAGGAGCAAGAATAGACGCAAATCTAGCAAGAAAGTAATAGAAAGGCAGTTATTCTAGTATTCTACCGCATTCAGAGAAGGAACTGCTATTGCTGCCCCAGTGGCATCTTTCATTCTCAAAGAAACATTCATCCATGTTGGTGCAATCTTCTCTGCGCTGTTCAAGTGTTGACGTGTCGTCAAACCATTACAAGTCTGAAGTCTTCTTATATTTAGAAAGTCTTGGACAAGTCTCTGCATGTATCCAAAGGAGTGTTTATTTCTTACTTATGTTTTGTGTTTCTTCTTGTGTTTATCGTCTCACTTCAATTTTTGTCCCTTGATAACATGTTGTGTGATTTACATTTAAGTTGTGTATACTGTGAAGTCCTCTATGAATAATCAGGTGCTCTTGCATGACCAGTTAGTTTTTTGTAAAAGTAGTGTTTGTTGTAGTGGAAGCAATAAGCATGTCCAAGTTCTTCCTCCAGGATATGCTTGAAACAAACTATCTATTAACAAATTACCACAAGCGATGTTCATATTGAAAACAAAACAACTTTTATCTTCAGTGCATCAGTAGCATAGACCACATCAAACTTCCTCAAGACCTTTTCAAATCGAAAAATGCCACAAAACCCAGAAAATGAAAAAGCAGAAATAGGGATAGAAATTAAACAACTGTGTAGCTTATGAAACAGTTGAACGATATAGTTGCTTTCCAGTCAAAGGAGTTCACAAGTATAGAGTGATCCTTTTTGTGGCAAGACTAAATGCATTTCTTTATAAGAAAAAGAACTTCCACAAAAAATTAGCAAAACTAGCACTCTAGCAGATCACAATCACATGGTTTCAGGGGTTGGGTTAGGAAGTGCATTAGTGCCATTACATGAAAAGGTACAAAAAACTAGATTATAATCACTCAAATTAATAGAAAAAGAAAAAACAATAAGGTTGTAATACAACAAAATTGCACTAGTTTTCATTCTACTTCTCTATGCTCTTCCTAATATATTTCAAAATTTCAATTGGACATGACTGTATTCTTTCCATGCCACGAAATGGTAGTAAAGATAGATATTTGAATGAATCTAGAAAGGGACATGTTTACGGTAAGATTCTAGTCTTAAGAAGAAGATAGCATGTGGCGAGACAGAATACCAGTCTTGAGAACCTCATAACTCATATAAACAGAAAAAAAAAGTGTGAGAGGACTCAAAATCTTTTTAAATTGACTACATTAGACTTGCCAATAAACTCTAATAAACAATCATAATTAATTGACAAAAAATATTAAAATAATGGTTATGTAACATTTATTTAAATAGACACTTATGGATGATTAAATAGCCACTTGTAAAATACCACATATACAAACTGTAGTGTAACTTTAGAAGAATACAAATCCAAAATTCACCGGGAAAAAATAGAACCCTTAGTCATCAAGAGAGAAACATCAATTGAGATTCTTTAACCAAAAACATCAATCGAGAAATGTAGCTCACTAACCTGGTCCAACATTCTAAAATCATGAAAACACATGCATTACCGAGTTGTTTTGGTACCTAATTACCTCACTTATGACTTGATGTGGTAACCTATTTTTTGTCATTCAATTATTTTAAGAAAATCTAGGTAGGACAAGTGAGTTGTCCTGATAAAAGAATTAATAGTCTGGCTACCTAAACGACCCAAGTCAGCAACCAAGAGGTTAGAAATGATCAGAATTAGGTACTCATAGTTTTCAAAGGGTAATAAGTATCATATCTTGATTAGAATTCACTTTTCCCTCATCAAATGGTTCTCATTTTCTAACTGTTTGCTTCAAGGTAAAAGTTAATTTAAATCAAAATCATGCTTTGAATGGTTTGTGTTTTATACAATTTGTTCCATAGCATTCTCTGCCTACATGACCAAAGAATAAACGATGGAAATTCTACTTCAGTTAAAGGTTCCAGTCCAACATGGCAGACTCATACTAAAATTTTAGAGTTGTCGCTAACAGATATGAAGTGCGAGCCTCAATGTGTTACAACACTTAAATAGTAGTTCAAATTTTAAAATCATTGTATTTGGATTGAGCAAAGTAAGGAAAACTGTAATAAATACTGAATACATTCATAAGAATGACTAAAAGTTTGACTCCAATAAGAATTCAAAAGATTCTTTGATGAACACATCTCACCATATAGAAATCTGGAGTTCAAAAATCATAAACTATTGTGTTTTTTACCTTTGTAGATCTTCAATCTGTTGATGGCATATGGAGTTGCAAATGTAGGGAGAGGGAGAGAAGGACATCAAACCCCACTAGAAGCCAACTCCAAAAACCCTTGCACAAAAGGAGATCGACCTATTAGAAGCCAACTTTTTTATGCACGTGAATACAAAAGAAAATAAAGCGCCGCTCCCAAAAGTTAATCAAAATTTTCGAATGTGTGATTTCTAGCGCCAAGGGATTGGCGCCTAATTTTTGCATGGAAGACTCTTAATGAAATGCTGCAGAAATTCTTCTGCATTGTTATAAACACAACAAATTTTGGATTCAATAACGGTCGAGTCCTTTTAAATGCTAGCTTCTTAGTCGAGCATTTAAACAAACATATGATGGGTATACAATATTATGGACAGAAGCACAACAACACTGCTTAATATGCATGTAAATTTCTCAATTCAAAAGAATAGTAGAATCCATTATATTTGCAAACAATAACCTCATGGTATTAGGTTCGAGTAATCACCTCTAATTGGGATTAAAATAAAGGAAATATATTATTCAAAACCCATCAAACTAGCATTTAAAACCAATAATAAAAAACTACTCTATCCACCATATGAAAAACTAAAACAATGTCCCTAATCACCATATCCATCACACTAATCGCAAGTTGTTTGGTAATAGCAAGGCAAGTTCCAAAGAAACCATCAAATTCCAATACTAAAAACCCAACATTAGAATTCTAATTGAGGAAAACAAGAACATTTATACTTGACCCAAAACAATTTTATACCAAAAAGGAATCAACTGATAATGAAAACACTAGTATCAAACTATATAAGCTCACCATTATGGAAATATATTATACCTTTGAAACTTTTGCACCGCAGACTACAACAAGAATAGCTACCCCTGTCGAAATATTTATCGTGTTAGCCCCATCACCTCTTGTCCCAACAATGTCAATCCCATCATGCACCTCTTCAACCTTCCTACTACACTTGATCATTGCTTTTTCTAGTCCTGCAATCTATATCACAAGAAAGCTAATCACGAGATACCTGATATAATGCATAAGCCTCTATTCATATGTACAATCATAAAAGTTTATGAGTTAGTGTATAAAATTAGGGGGATTATATATACAACCACCAAAACAATGAACACAACCCGTTTTCTAAATACAGTCCACTTAAACAGTTTACTTTTTTTTAATTTCCTAAATACAGTTCACCTCGGACACAAACTTCCGAACGACATATGGTAGTTCGGAAGTTTGTGTCCGAATGGTTTGACAAATTTCAGAAGTTTGTGTCTAAATGTTTTAAAAATGTCGTTCGGAAGTTTGTGTCCGAATGCTTCAAATCAAGGGAAAAAATGTCCACAATTAAAAAAAAAAGTGGGTTGTATTCAGTATTTTGGTGGTTGTATATAGAATTCCCCATAAAATTATAGACATACTTCTTCAAAAGTCTCTCTTTTTTGGATTTTAATAGAACAAGAAAAACACTAATTGACATTTCACTACCATAACTAAGTAGAAAGATGACAGAAGCTTCAGCATCCTCTTCGTTCAAGTCCTCAAGATTTAACAAACACTCAATCAAATACAAACACGGATAACAAATGATATAGGAAAATAGTTTGTAATTTAAACTTATAACTAATTGAGTGCCTTTGTCAAGTAAGATATAAGAAAATCAAATTGACGCGATGGTGCGGCAAATCAATTACTATGGACTTTGCTCCAACAGACCGGACGTGTATTACTTTGCTGAAGAAAGTTAAAAAGAAGAATGCAAATGAGATATAGAAATAATAAGGGTCAAACACACAACTAATTATACCTTCATTTTCAATAAAAAAAACTTCTTCCATTTTGGAATTTTCTCAGAAACCAAAACAAGTTGCACTTTATATGTAACACACTAGTAGTCAACTACCTCCTTTGAGGAAAACATAGTCAAATCTGCCATTATAGACTTCCATTTGCTTGGAGCCAATTGAGTGATTGGAGCACAAAATTCACACTTGTGGGTCTGAGACTAATGTGATCGGAATGAGTGCCAGGAAATATGAGGAAAGAAAAAAATGGACATAATGGTGGTTGGTAACGACAATCTAGTCTATGTAGCGTGGAATATGGCATGTGTGCATTTTGGGCAAGAGGAAAGCATAGAAGAACATATACACGCACGCGCACACACAAAGAGAGGAAGAATCAGGGAGATCTTACCCATAATCAAATACGCAGACGAGGGAGGTGATATCTTTAGTCTGGTATACGTTGATACCTATTGCGGTGAAATCTTTCGATAAGCTATTAGTCAGATGATTCACTAAATCTTTGTATGAAACTGGTCAGAGAAGTTGGAAAATACGTAACGTGGGAGATCATAAAACCTAATTGCAAAGATTTTGGGGCAAACAATGATTCGATCACGCGGCAAACGTAAACATTTTTAGCGTCTTTTTTCAGATGCTATGGATGAGTAAAGAATGCTATAGTATTTTCATTCCTCTTTTTTATAACAATTTAAGACATGCAAATTCTGCACGCCCAATGTATTATAGCGTGTCCAGAAAAACGTTATAATATTGTGCTATAGAAACCATTATTTGTTGTAGTGCGACCAAAAGGAAACAAAATTCAAATAATCAACCAAAAGGAAACCACAATCGATAAGAACAGTCACAAACAATCAACAGTTTTTTGATAGTGTGCCCAGAAAATGGAATACATTCCCAGGAAAGGAAGGACACTCACAGATGCGATAATAATGTGAACTATCACACAAAATAATGTCGAGTATCTCACAAATAATCAACAATACATCTATTAAGATTCATTTGGGGTTTTCATTCAAGAAACCATAGATTGACCAAAAGATTCAGGTTCAGTGGGGTTTAGATTCAATCAACCCTAGATATACCAAAAGGAAACAAAAATCAAATAATTGACCAAAAGGAAACCACAATTGACAAGACAAGTTGTAAGCAAACAAGAAACAATGCCACTTACCCAAACTGTACAGTCTGTGCAGAACTCTTGCAGATGTGAGACAACCAGAACGATTCAAAAATTGTTTTCGATCTATAAACTTTGTATAGTCTGTGTCGTGTACTCCCACAAGAACTACACACACAGAACACACACAACAACCACACACAAAAAACAACTGACAGCACACACACATACACAACCACTCACGCACCAACGACTCTCAAACAAACACGTAGAGCAACACACACATCTACAACACACGCACCTTTAATCATAATCGTCATAAACCTAAGGTGGAAGTCGTCCGGAGGGGATGTCGGGGGAGGCGCGAACGAGAGAGAGGTCGGAGATGTCAGGGGAGTTAGGGTTTAGGTGGGAGAGGCATTGAGCAAGAGTTAGCGAGAAAGAGAGACAGGGATATTGGGGGAAGGTGCGAACAAGAGTGGCCGAGAGAGAGAGGTCAGGAGCGCGCGCGAGAGAGGGATATCGGCGGAGGGATAGCCCGAACAATGGGGGATGCGCGAACGAGAGTGAGCGAGAGAGACGGGATTGAGGTTCAGAATGGTTTTTGGTAGGAAATATTCTTTTTAGAAGGAAATTACTCTATTATAGCATTTTCCAAAAAATGCTATAGAAAGTCATATTTGTTGTAGTGTCATCTTCTGAAAGAATATAATTTGTGCGCACACCACTTCTTACTTCATCTATAATCTTCTTTAACATAGGATCAGATCCCTGAGCTCTCTGAATTTCCTAAATCAGAAGCGACTTTAATCTCAAAGTCGCCATTATAGCTCCATCGTTACTCATTCCCAATTCAGCTCTTAAATTTCTCAAATCTGAATAGAACTCCACCTTCTCACCTTTCATAAACGACAATCTTCCTAAGGATTTCCTACTTAAAGCATCAGCTACCACATTAGCCTTTCCTAGATGATAAAGGATAGTGCAGTCATAATCATTAATCAGTTCGATCCATCATCGCTGATGCAAATTCAACTCCTTCTGAGTGAATAAATATTTCAAGCTCTAGTGGTCAGTGTAAATTTCACACGTCTCACCATATAAATAATGCCTTCACAACTTAAGAGCAAAAATGATAGCTGTCAACTCTAAATCATGAGTTGGGTATGCATGTTCATGAGTCTTCAACTGCCACAAAGCATAAACAATCACTTGCTCGTACTGCATCAACACGCATCCCAGACCCTGGTGTGAAGCATCACTATAAATCACAAATCCTCCTAATCCAGAAAGAATAGTTAGTACCGGTGCAGATACCAATCTATCCTTCATCTTTTGAAAACTATGCTCATATGAGTCTGACCATATAAATTTCGTCTCCTTTCGAGTCAACTGGGTTAACGACTTAGCAATAAAGAAAAGCCCTGCACGAATTGCCGATAATATCCAACTAACCCTAAGAAGCTTCTAACTTTAGTTACACTCCTTGGTCTTTCCCAATTCACAACGGCTTATATCTTCTTCGGGTCCACCATAATACCATCACCTGAAATCGCATGACCCAATAATACCACTTCATTCAACCAAAATTCAGACTTGCTTAATTTTCCATACAACTTATCTTCCCGTAACACTTGCAAAGTTGTTCGCAAATGATCTTTATGATCCTCCTTACTCCGAAAATATATCAAAATATCGTCAATAAAGACAATGATAAAGGAATCAAGATACGGCTTAAAGACTCAGTTCATTAGATCCATAAATGTTGTAGGAGCATTTGTCAAACTAAATGGCAACACTACAAATTCATAATGGTCATCTCGTATGAAACACAGTCTTCAAAATATTGCTCTCCCCCTACTTTTAACTAATGATATCCAGACCTCAAATTAATCTTTGAAAATATAGTAGCTCCTTGAAGCTGATCAAACAAATCATCGATCCGACGTAAAGGATATTTGTTATGAATCGTTACCTTATTCAATTGTCAATAATCAATACACAACCACATACTTCCATCTTTCTTCTTAACAAACAATATTGTTGCTCCCCACGGGGAAACACTAGGTCTAATAAAACTTCTCTCCAACAAATTCTGAAGCTAAACCTTCAACTCCATCGGTGCCATTCTATAGGGTGCAATAGATATCGGTGCCACTCCTGGCAACAATTCAATAGAAAATTCTATTTCTCTATCCACTGGAACACCTAGCAACGCTTCTGGAAATACATCTGCAAATTCCTTTACTATAGGAATATCCTCAATCTGAGGACTAGATATTCTAGTATCCACAACATGAGCCAAAACTCCTTGGCATCCTTTTCTCAACATCTCCCTCGCTTCAATTGCCGAAATCAAACTAGTTAGAGTGATTCTTCGATCACCAAAGAATTTGAAAGATGGCAAGTTGGGTAAATGGAATGTCACCTCTTTGTAAAAATAATCGATTGTGGCATGGTGTTGAGATAACCAATCTATTCCCAAAATCATGTCAAAATCTTTTATTTCCAATGGCAAAAGATCACCCAACAATTCCCAATCATGGATATGTACATCACGACCCTTATACACCAAATCAACCAAAATTGTTTTCCCAACCAGGGTCGATATAGACAATGCATGCTTTAACATGACTAACGGCTCACTCAAATGCTTGACATAACTTAATGATACGAATGAATGAGTAGAACCGGTATCATTCAAAATATGAGCAATATTGTTGGCAATGAGAAGTGTACCTGTAACCACGTCTCGAGAAGCCTGAGCCTCCTGCTCAGTAATGGCAAATACCCTACCTCGACCCATTATTGCTGACTGCTACCCTTCTCCTCTGCCTCTAGATCTACTCACTGCTTCTCTTCCTCTAACTGGAATATTCCCTACCGATGATACTTTTGTCGGTGCCTGACAATATTCTTGCTGCGCATGGCCAGGGCGACCACATTTAAAACATATAGATGTCTTCCTTGGACAGTCTCAAGCATAATGCCTCATACAATCACATCTGTAACACATCACATCTACTAACTGAGTCCCCGCAGATCCTCTTCCTGGGTAACTCTGTTGTGGCTAGTTAAAATCTCCTCTTCTTTGGCTACTAATACTCTGCCCCCGACCTGATATCTGACTAAGTGGTCGGAATGATCCTCTACTAAACTGAGATCCCTGACCTCCTTCACTGAATGATCTTCCACCAAATCTTCTTTATTGCGGTGGACCACTTGTCCAAGCCCTCTTGAATTGATCTCTTCTTTCCTTCAATTCTTTCAACTTCTTTTTCTGTAATCTTTGACTTTGCTATCATCTGCTTAAAATTCTACTCTTGGAACATTGCTACACGAGTCTGAATTCTATAGTTCAACCCCATTTGAAACTTCTCACACATGGCTGCTTCTATGGTCACCATAAACGGTGCAAATCGAGATAACGATGTAAACTTCGCAACATACTCGTCTACAGTCATCGATCATTGCACTAGCAGTAGAAATTCCTTTCTCTTCTCACTCTGATAGAACACTGAAAATTATTTTTCATTAAAAGCCTATTCAAATCCATTCCAATCAATCCTCGCATCTGTTCCTACTAGGGCTGCCGTCAAGACTCGTTCTGTTGCCTTCCACCAATGATAGGCTTCTTCTGTTAGAATAAAAGTTGCCAGTTTCACCCTGTCGTCCTATGCTACTTCTATGATGTCAAAATTTGTTTGATTCACGTCATCCAATTTTCAGCATCCTCTTCTCCTTTAGTTCCCGTGAACTTTGGTGGATTCATTGCTTTGAAGTTCTTAAACGAGGCTGTATTAATGTCCACTGTCGTTCTCTCCACCAGAACTGGTTGTACTATAACTGGTTGCACAGGCTGCCTCCCATAAAATTGAGCTTGATTTTTAGCCATTCTGATAATGGCTTCTTGAAGCTGTCTCATCGGATCTACTTGAACTTGTTCCTCGACTCTAACTTGCTCGGCTACTTCTACATGCTCATCTTGTCTTTCTTGTCTTTGACCGACGGAGGCTTCTGAACCCTGAACCCTCTCTACTTGCTCGATATGTTCCATAATAATTCTGATAAACAAAGAGAACAAGATTAAAATCATAAAATATATGCACCAAGGACAAGCTCTAGACTCAGGTCTCTACTCAACAACATCCTATGTCCACAGTCCAGCCTACTCGATAAGTTTACAGAATCTCTAAACTCTATCTCTGATACCACAATTGTCACACCCCATCCCTGATAACTGTAACAATAGCCATTTAAGGATGGGCGCGCGACGACAGAACACGCTAATCAATACTAATCTCACAATAATCTAAAATACTAATACAACTAGAATTGAAAATAAACTGAAACTACTGATATATATATATATGGGAGGCCTTCTATGGACTCAATTCCTTACTCAATTCCTTACCTAGGTGTTCCACAAAATGCGTTGGGGGCTTAACTGTCACGATCCAAACCATTCATGATTTTCAAATTAATAAAATATATGATCCTGCAAAAATTCAGCTCAATCGGATATCGATAAGTGCTTGATCCAAACAGTTGTACAAAAAACTTGACA
>NMUG010004147.1:0-14104 GCA_002855965.1 Monotropa hypopitys | reverse complement strand
AAATTTCAATCTGTATTTAAAAATAAAAGATTGGTCAATTTTTTTCATGTTCAAAAATAAAATAATATGAATCTCTATCAATTTATTTTATTTTCATCCCCAAAACATAAACTGAGGATTTGATGTTCAGCATACAATAATTAAAAAAATACTACTGCAGTATTTGTCTATTTTGATGTGAAGATTAAAAGGAAAAGAAACTGGATGGAGCAACCCTAAAACCCCGTTTCGGAGCTTCCTTTACACCTTCTTCCCCTTGCGGCCATACATCTCTACTGCCGCGAGCGAGCGAGCGAGCGAGAGGGAGGGAGAGAAGGGAGAATGGAGGGAATGGAGATGGATGTAGAAGACTTAGAACCTACTGCGAATTCAAATCACTTCAACCGATTCGGATTGAAGAACACGATTCAAACAAACTTCGGTGAAGACTACGTGTTCCAAATCATCCCTAAGTACGTCCGTCTCATATCCTCTCTCTTCTTCCTCAATTATTGGTGTCTATGTTAACCACAACTTGTATTGTTTGTGTGTTTTCTTTTACTTTCGAATGTTATCAGGGATGATTTGACGTCTATGGCGGTGTCTCTGTCGAGCAACGCTGTGAAATTGTACTCACCGGTGACAGGTCAATACTTTGGAGAATTAAAAGGTCACTCTTCGACTATCAACCAAATTTCTTTCTCTGGTCCAATAACTCCGAACGTACTGCACTCTTGTTCTTCTGATGGTACCATCAGAGTTTGGGACACTAGATCATTCCAGCAGGTCTCTCTCTCTCTCTCTAAATATCTATATGTTTGTGTAGGTAGATAAGTTGCAAGAAATTTAAGTAAATTCATTTGGTCACGTAGACAATGAGTAGATGTGATGTAATACAATTGTTGTCATTGTTAATGCTAAGGGAAAGACCTAAATTGGATTGAGATTTTTGTGGCAAGAGAAGGATGCAGATGTGTTAATTTTCTTGAACTAGCAAATCCCAATTGACGTGAAAACAAGGCTAGATTTTGGTTTTGTCTGGTCTAGTTGTGTAGTGCATACGAGTTTATTTGTGCTTTGCAGGTGTCTTCTGTATTTGCTGGCCCTTCACAAGAGATATTCAGCTTTTCATTTGGTGGATCAGGTGATAATCTCCTTGCTGCTGGAAGTAAGTCTAAGGTATGAAATCTTTTGTTATGAATTGAAAAATAAAACTGCATTTTTCAATTGGATCAGTTAGGTTGTTAAAAGTTAGTTGTGGTGGGAATGAAAAAATCACAAACTATTAATAACTACGGAGGGAGGGTAACAAGGATCATTGCATTGTTGTATATAACTTTGTTTGGTGCACGGCTGAAGGAAAAATTCTTACAATTGATAACTTGATTCGAAGAAGGAAAACTATAGTTAATTGGTGTTGCACGTGTAAGCGAGACAAAGAATCAGTTGCACGCCTTCTTTTGCACTGTTTGACAGGTTTTTTGGGGGAGGGGGCTTCCATTCTATCTTGGTTTGGAATGCAATGGGTGTTTTCGGAGGAAGTGTCAAATCTTCTTCTTTGTTGGAAAACAGTTTGGATTGAAAGAGGCATCTGAAGATACGTTTGATGACTTCTTTATGCTTGATGTGGCTCATTTGGCGTGAGTAACCGTCTACATTTCGAGGACATTGAAACTACTTTGTATAAACTAAGGAGTTTTGTTAGCATGTTGCTTAGTTGCGAGTTTTACGAGGAAATCCTTACGTAGACTAATTGTGGACCTCATAGAGTTTTTTGACACATCCGGTGTCACTTAGGTCTTTTTGGACCTTTTCCCTTTTTGTGTATTCGGATGACATTTCCTTAATGCCACACACACTAGTGATTGTCCGTACCTGAAGGCACGTCACAACTGAGAGCAAACCAAAATCTCGATACAGACTTAAATCAGCATTGCAAATTGCTTGTGCATACGGAAGATCTCAACTCATGTCATAGAATACTAATCAAAAATTAAAAATACTCACCACCACCTCCGAAGGCACGGCTCAAAGAGAAGTGCAATCGAGGGATCTCACGGACAAAGGTCATTGAGTAGAAAAATAGATAGTTGAACTACTTGCTATTTATAAAACACAATGAACTATAGTTGAAGATGGCCATAGAGTATAAGGCTCAATAAGCTATACATGAGATCATAGTTGTAAAAGGCGCGCCTAGGCACGCGCCTAGGCGCGAGGCGCGCGCCTAGGGTCTCCGACCGGTCTTAGGCGAGGTGAGGTGCAAGAGGCGCGAGGCGCAGCGGAGGCGTGAGGCGTGAGGCGTGCGCCTCTTGCGTTTTAAAAAACCCTAAAAACCTTCTGTCTCTCTCACTCATGCTGCATCTCTCTCGCTCTCGTTCGTTGCTCCCTCACGGTTGATTTGGTTATTCTGTGTGAATATGTTTATAAAATGTCAAACGAAGGAGGAAAGAAGGATCCGGAATGGAAATATGCTGATTTGGTTGATCCCACTAATAGGGACAAGTTCAAGTGCCGTTTTTGTGACAAGATCAGCAATGCCGGTGTTTATCGGGTAAAACAACACCTAGCGTGGGGTTTTAGGAATGTCACAGCTTGCCCGAGATGTTCACCCGAAGTTCGACAAGAAATTAAAGATTTTATGTCACAAAAAAATCAATGAAAGATCAAATGCACATGTTACAACCCAAAGGGGTTGGCCGAGTTAGTCGTTGTCTGGGACCTAGGAGTTTGCTCCTCCTCTAGGTCTCAGGATCGAAACCTCTTGGAAACATCATCTCCTTTGGGCCAGCCGCACAGAGCGAAGCTCTGGCTATAAGTGGGGCCCCCAGTAGCTTGCGCTGGGATTGGTTCCCTCAGGACTAGTCGTGGTGCGCGTAAGCTGGCCCGGACACTTGAGTTATAAAAAAAATGCACATGTTACCGGATATTGATGCCGATGTTTTTGGGGATGACGAAGATGATATTCCACTGCCGGAGATGAATACCTGTGGTACTAAATCTGTGGAAAGCAGTCAAGGATCCATTTCCAAACCTATGCATAAGAGGCCAAAAACCAAAGGGCCAATGAATGTATTCTTTACCCCCAATCCGGATGTGGTTGTTTAAAGTCGAAAAGGTAAGCAAACAACACTTGATGCAAATGATCCGTATAAGAAAGAGCTAAGAGATCGTGTGATGATCAGATTTAGTAGGTGGATGTATGAGGTGACGTTGCTAGAGCTTTATGAGCAAGAGAAAGTAATAAAACTACTAGAGCAGCGACATCAAAAGGTTCAACGTCACATGTAATTCAGTTGGTTGATGAAGATGTGTATTCAGAGGAGACAGAAGAAGAGGAGGATGCCGAGGGATATAAGTGAGCTGGTGAAGAAGAAGAAGAAGATGTAGATTGAATTAATGTTGATTTTGATGACGATAATGATTAGTTTATGATGGAGTACAAGTAGGAATGTGGTTGTTTTATTTATATTTCGACACTGAATGTTTGTGCTTTTGTTTAATTTGTCATTTTACTTATTGTCTTCGTATTTATAATTACAAATATTGAGGTATACTATTTTTTTATGTTTTTTCGCCTTGTTACGCCTCACTTCGATAAGGCGCGCGCCTCGCGCCTCGTGCCTAGACCCCATAAGGCTAGTTGCGCTTTTAGATTTTTTTCAAGATATGCAATAAATATTCATTAAAAAACAAAACATTCATAACAAATTGTCTTAAAATAACAAAACATTAAATGACAACTAAGGAGAACAATATGTTAAACAACTATTTGGTGAAACAATTTTCTGTAGTGTATCATAGTCTCCATGAATGACTTCATTACTCTCTCCAAAAAGTCACTGTATCAATTTCCACGAACGTTGGTCATGTTTTGCAAGAAGAAAACAATACAGCCTAAATGTTCTCTCCAAAAATAATATGTTAGTGCCAAAATTTTAATATTTTATGTCTAATGCACAAAAGTCAACAATGCCCAAAAGTCAAATCTATTAAAAATATGGAGAAAGCCTCATAGTAGTATGGGTACAAACTTACAACAACATAACACAACCCATGTAGTCCCCAATTGTTGAGGGCATGGACGGGGCAAGGGCAAATGTTAAATTTTGCAGTCAAACAACTGTTAAATTACCAAAAAAATAATCGTACATACGAAAGGTACTAATTTTTTCAATGAGAGGTTATTGAAATAAATAAATATTTTTAAACAAACAAAATAAATGTAAAAGCGAATTCCCATCATGCTTACCTCTTTGTAGTTTCTCGTCCAATCCTCTCGGTCCTCCTATAAAATGGAGAAAAAAGAAGTAATGAATGCCTCTAAACCAATGCATTGCCAAAATCTCTAAAAAATACTGGTTAATCAATGTCTATATCTCATTTTCAAAGTTTTTTAAAGTTTACTGGTTAATCACGATCATTTTCAAATCTCAATTGCCACTATTTTTAAATGATAAATAAATAATATCATTTTTAAAGTCACTTTCAACCTCTGTTACACGAAATCGCCTACCCCCCGCGATCCGCGTTCCGAATCTTACGTTCTCAAATGCGGATCGTTTACGTACTGGATCGCCATTTTTCGCGTTCCGAATTTTTTCCTTCTTTTTTCGTTTTGGCCCTTCGGAATGCTTGCAACCTTTCACATGGCAAAGAAAAGAATAACTTTTTCTACTTATCTACTAAAAATTGATTTTCCTTATTTACTACTTATATACTTACAAAATAATTATTATAATAAGCAATTGGCGATCCGAAGCAGCCTACCCCTACCGTACCACATTTCAAAAGGGCCACGATCCGCGTTCCCGTTCCCGTTCCTCGTACCGCAGTGATCCGCGTTCCAGGTAACCTTGCTTTCAACTGAATCATTTAGTAGAAAGGAAGAGGAAAACCCACCCTTTATGGATCTGAAACAAATCAAGAAGTCGACAACAGTTTATCAAAACCACACGTAAAACAATATCAAAAATATTGTTAACCAAATTATTTTTAAAGCCACCACAAATTGACAACAATTAACCAAATCATTAAAGGGCATAATAAAACCCTTCATGTAAAATTTACATTTATCCCTATGGACCATAGTTTTAATATTACTAAATCCTGAACTTTTTAAATCCATCATAATATATATTTCTCAACATACAAATACGCAAAAGCAAATAAAAATGTAAAACCATCAATCTGTATTTCTCAACTTTTAAAAACCTTTAAAAAAGCCTCAACAGTAAATGAAAATGTACAAAAAATGCTCAGATACATGATTAAAATCTGAACACAGAAAAATCAAGAATGAGAAAGAGATATTAGTGTAAACCAAAAATTACTTTCTTATGATAAACCAAAAGTGAGGGAGGGATTAGTTAGATTTTCTGTTAGATCATATTCTCTCCCTCATACAGAAATTAGTGTTTCAAAGGAAGGAGAGAGAGACCTTACGGTGGCAAGATTGCATAGACTTTATTTGTCGGCAGTGGCAGTGGTAATGGCATGGGGTTGTAGTGATTATGGTGTGAATGGAAGTATATATATATATATATATATATATAGAGAGAGAGAGAGAGAGAGAGGGGGGAGAGGGAGAGGGAGAGGGAGAGGGGGAGCGAGAGAGAGCGAGCGAGAGAGAGAGAGAGAGAGAGCGAGAGAGAGAACTTGAGGGTGATTGTTGCCATAATTTTGCCAATTGTAATCCATGTAATTTGGTTGGAACCATAAGTAGATGATTAGGTTGTAACCATAATTAGGTTGTAACCATAAGTAGATGATTAGGTTGTAACAATAATTAAGTTGCCTACCTTATTCACTTTGAATAGTAAGTATTCTTTGATCTCAGCCGTCCGTTACTCGAATTCGGTGGTCACGAATGTCTTGGGTATAAGGAATTGAAATTTATTATTATATATATATATATCTTCTATTGTTTATCTAGAGTTTGCTCATATCTATGGCACGATGCAATGTTGACGGAGACCCGTATTTTGGAGTCTCACATAAATAATCTAGCCCATTTATAAATTTTAAAATAATATTTTAAATAATCATGTAAAAAATCATGTCATTCGAATAACTCTTTCATCCAAAATGATTCATAAGTTAGACCTAAAACTTCTAAATAAAAAAATAATCATTTTGGATGAAGTAGTTACAGTTATCCGAATGAGATAATTTTTTACATCACTTAAAATATTATTTTAAAATTTATAAATGGCTCGGATTATTCATGCGATCCTCTAAAATATAGATGATCAAAGAAATTAATTAGGACCGTTGGATGAAGTAAACCCATCCAATGGTGCAAAATGTGTGTGAAAATATGTGGGTCCCATGACCCTTGTATTGTAAATGTGTGTGAAAATACTGCCAATTACCGTAGAAAATGTAAGTGTGATTTGAGGTGCTATATTGAATCGCTACCGTAGATTGTTATCTAATGGATGAAAATATACCGCCAATTATATCATGACACTTGGCGCAAAACTATGTATTGTTATATAGATAGGATAATTAGTTATAATACACCAGGTATACAATTCATTTGATAAGAATATATTTGTATAAAACAAGTGATAAGTTAAAGATGTGCTCGGGGAAGAAAACGATCTTCTGGGTTTATTGTGCGCTAGGTTTGGAAACAAAGGAAACTTGTGATTTTTCTAGGGCATGTAGGTTATGTTTACCAAAAACACAAAACAAAACACATAGATTATCAAAACTTGGATTTTGAAAGTGATCTAATAATTTTGTGTGTGTGTGTGTGTGGTGTGTGGTGTGGGGGTGGGGGGGGGGAGACAGAGAGAAACATTGTCATTGTTCTCTGTGGCCTATTTGTCTCCTTACTGAGTAATTGTTAAATTTTATGCAGATATTGTTCTGGGACTGGAGAACCAAGAAGCAAATTGCATGCCTGGAGGAATCTCATATGGGTGATGTTACTCAGGTGCGGTCACATTTTCTATGGGTTCCTGCAGTAGTAGTTCCCTATGGATTGGTTATGTGATGCCTAGTGGTTACTGCAGTCCATATTCTAATTATGATGCTCTATTTGCTAGATGAGTTTTTTTCTGAAACTAAGAAAACGAGTTGACAATTTTTTAATAGGTTCGCTTTGTCCCCGACCATCAAAACAAGCTTGTTTCTGCTTCCGTTGATGGACTAATGTGTATCTTTGATACGCGTGGACGTATCGACGACGACGACGACGATCATCTGGACTCAGTAATGTCTTCTTCTCCTCCCACTCTCCTAATTTTATCATTCTGCTGCTTTTTCTTTTGATAAATTTCAACCAATGGAACTGGTGAGCTCTGTGATTAATTGCTCCCAATACTTCTGTGATGACATAATATCGCAATCCATTGGAATAGATTTTGCAAGAATTAATAGTACATTGCTCCTCAATCGTGTAGTTTTTTTACCATTGATTTGTTGCTGGATATTTGGATTCAGCATATGTTTATTTTTCAAACAAGTTCTCTGAGTTTCTCAAATTACGGTACCATTCATTTAGGTGATTAACGTGGGGACTTCAATCGGAAAAGTTGGTTTTTTTGGAGGGGCAAGCCAAAAGGTCTGGTGTTTGACACACATTGAAACGTTAAGGTAATGTTGCAAAGTACTCTGCATAGTATCTATTTGAATGTTCTATGAACATGGCATGGCACAGTTTCCTTGTCACTATCCTTTTCTGGTCACACAACACATGAGCACAACACCTTGGTTTTTGACTTTTGGACTAATTATACTTTTCAGCTCTTTTGATTTGTTTCGTATATTTCTTCTCATAGATGGAAGTACTCCAACCTGAATACATGTCAAGGGAATGGAATAATCCTTGCCACCCTAACACACTTTTTTGTTTTGACAAGTGAATTAGAAACTGAACATTTGGTTTTGGGATGGTATCGTTCTTGGATTTTGAATCAGAGTAGAATCCAAATACTTAGCCAAATAACCTTAGTCTTCGGTTCGAATATGAGCATAACCACTTTGTGTATTATTACGAAAGGTTAGGGTCATTCTTGTCATTTTCTTTTCTCATACACCCATTAATGGGTACCAACTTGGCGTTATTTATTTATTTAGTAGGACCCACTTCCATGTCTTCTGAGTTCATTAAGCATGCAGATCGTTTAACTCTGTATTTTCTCTCTACTTGAGTCCTGACATACTGCTATGACTTTGTTGGTTGGTTAGTGTTTGGGACTGGAAAAATGCAAGGATTGAAGTCGACTTCGAGGACACTCGTACATTAGCTTCTGACAGCTGGGCATTTGATCATGTATGACAGTCTTTTCCACTCAATAGAGTTATGCTAATTGTGAAAAGGTTCTAAACTTGATATTGAGCAACACAATTTTCAACACCGAGCCTTATTTTCAAACAGAGTATTTGTATTTTAAGGGCAAACCCGGTGTAGCTGTCAAGCTATCTCATTGTGGCATGTAAGTCACGAGTTCGATTCATGCAAACAACCTCTCTACTTGCAGGGATAAGATGGTTGCGTACATCAACTCTTTCCCAGACCCCGTAGATACGCCAACTTGGTGTATTTGGTCGTCCTTTAGAGTATTCTAATTGAGTTTCATCTCTGACAGGTTGAGTATTTTGTTGATTGTCACTACTCGGGTAAAGACGATCGTCTATGGGTAATTGGTGGGACCAGTGCTGGCACCTTGGGCTACTTCCCTGTGAACTACAAAGGAAAAGGAGCCATAGGTTCTCCAGAAGCTGTTCTCCATGGTGGTCACACGGGTATTGTTAGGAGCGTGTTGCCTTTGTCGGACATTAGTGGCATGCGTACCCATAGCCAAGGAGGAGGCATCTTTGGATGGACGGGTGGTGAGGATGGCCGTGTATGTTGTTGGATGTCAGATGAATCATCGTCTGAAATAAACCGTTCTTGGATTTCGAGTGATCTGGTCATGAAATCACCAAGGAATCGCCGGAAAAGCAAGCATCATCCCTATTAGTAGTGTCGATCATAATAGTGTTTTGTTTTGTTTTGTTTTCATGACGATTTTCAATTATCTGGTCTCTCCCATAACAAGGTTGACAATTGGTCGTGTTGCCACCATTTTTGTCTTCTAATTAGGATGCTGATTTTGCCACAAATGCATTTGATTCTGCCACAAAAAAATGCTAGTAAATAACATTTTTATCCTTGGGAAAATTTCATCCAAAAATAATATCAAGGACAAAAAAGTCATTTTACTACTATTTTTTGTGGCAAAATCAAATGTATTTGTGGCAAAATCAGTTGCCTCTAATTATTGGCCAATTTAGACAGATTGGCACACATTAGTATAAATCTAGGTGCGCACCCCACATCACACACCTCCGTGCACATCTTGCACGGGTGTGGTGTGCATGTAGCACTGCCCCGCATATTATGACCAAATGGCTGACACAACATTACATACAAACTCAGTATGAGGGCAACATTTTGGGTAAAAGAGTGATCTCTATTGTGTAATTGTTTACATAAAAACATGGACATCATAACACCAAAATACACCATGGTTTACGAAATACATCTAACGATAATCATGGCAATCTAAGATGAATCCCCAAGAAAACCAAATAAAAAAGTATATTACTCTGTACGACAATCATGACATTCAACGCTCTCCGAAAATGTCTTCGGATCGCTCCTGAGCCTTTGAATCACCAAGATCTCTACCCTTTTCTACCTCCCTCTTGCCTCTTTTAGGTTTAGAAACCCTAAGATTGTGTTAAGATATGATTATAAGGTGTCCAACACGATTAAGAACACCTAACACCGCCTCAAATATATTTTAAGTACTTTAACACAAGCCAAAAACATGACCTAAACCAACATTCGACGTTCCGCACCACACGCACGTTGATCCCACATCACATTCTCTTCGGGGGTCCTTTTGAGTGCCTGTCCTGCCCCGGGTGTGCCAAACCCATACTATGCACTATTGAGACCAACACTTAGTTAAAATTGAGCCTTGTTACAACTTCCTTCACCTTAGGTTGCACCTCAAACATTTTTTTGTGATTTAGACATCAAAATATATTTCGACATAAGTTCTAACAACCATTGAGCCTTGATTAAGACTCTAAACTAAACTTTAACAACAAAAGGTCTAGAACACAGTTAACATCTCACGAAATGATTCAACAATACATCACATTGAACTCTCAATTCCTTACGAGATTAAATGAATCTATTGAGATGATAGTATGCAAATGCATCAAATCACATTTCTTTATAATCAAGTTATGATTAACACTGTTTCACCTTTACCTTAACACACGCACACCTTCACATTTAACCGTTTCACCTTTATTTATGCAACTTTTAATTAAAAGAATTACGCATACACTTTTAAATAATTTATTTAAGGGAAATCAAATAAATTTGTATTACAACTCACCCCCCATAGAAGATTTTGTCCCCGAAATTAGAGTATTATCTGAGAACAAATGCGGGTATTCCCGATAAAATCAATCTATAAGCAATTACTCTCTCTTTTCACAATCTTATAAGGCCTGATATACCTAGATGCCAATTTTTCCTTCCACTTAAAACGAACCACACCTTTCTATGGAGATACTTGCGAGAATACATGATCCTTAACCTCAAACTCTAACTTATGTCGCCTAATATCCACATAGGTTTTTTGAAGACCCCAAGCTACTCTCAACCTTTCCCGAATAATCTTAACACCATCAATAGATATTTGAATTAACTCTAGATGCAAAACTTTCCTCTCACCAACGCCACTCTATCAAACAGGAGTCCTACGCATCCTACCATACAAGGTCTCAAAAGAAATCATCCCAATACTATTCTAGTATCTGGTGATACACACAAACACAATCAATGATAGAAAATCATTTCAACATATCCTCTAAGGTTTGGATAGTCCTCTTCAAATGCCTATCAATCTGTGGGTGAAAAGCGGTACTAAACTTCACCCAAGGCTTGCTGCAAACTAGTCAAAAATCCTCAATAAAAAATTTAGGATTCGAATCACCAACAATTGATATGAGGGCACCATGCAAACACATAATCTCATTTAGAATATCCTTTTTAAGGTTAACACCATTTGACATACACATACAAGCCCCAAACATCAACATCCTATCATCCCGAACACTGAAATTGGACTCCTTGCCCAAAACTATTTGTTAACGTACCTGTTTCAAGCATACATCTTGGATTTAACCTTCTCTAATATAAATAATGAATCACAGCCTCACGCTAATTCTAGCCAATAAAGCCTCATTCTCACCCAAGAACAAGTCAACAACTCAAAAATTTCTCCACCCTGCACACATCAAACAAGACAAGTTGCCAATAGACTTTTTATTTAGAGATCAAACCCCTTAATATATCTCCAATAATAATTCTTGCTAGACCCAAGAACTATAGATTTTCGAACATTAGTCGGTTTCTTCCAACTCACCACAATCTCAATTTTCTTTGGATCTACACAGATTCTCTCACTAGAAATCACATGCCCCCAAAAAACTACACAATCCAACAAAAACTCACATTTTCTAAATCTTCCAAATAATTTTTTATCCCTTGTCATTTGTAAAACTAGCCTAAAATAAAGCTCATGCTCCTTCCTCGACCAAGATTTTACCAATATATCATTAATTACAACAACTACAAATGAATCCAAATAAGCTTGAAAGACTCTATTCATCAAACCCATAAAACATTTGGTGTGTTATTCAACCCAAAAGGCATAACAAGAAAATCGCAATGGCTATACCTAGGGATGGGCATCTCGTCCGATCCGATCTGATCCGATCTGTTATCCGATCCGAATGGATCGGCAATTTGGAGACTTTTTGGGGAATGGGACAGATTTGGATATCCATTTCTTAAAAAATTCGGGGACGGGGCAGATATAGATATATACCTATCCCCGTACTGAACCTGCCCCGTTCCCCGTTTTGCCCCATTCCCCGAACTATCCGATACCCAAACCCATAACCCACCCACAACCCATCCTACCCTATTATAATCCAAACCCAACCCATCCCATCCCAATACCAAAATAGAAAAATTACCCAGCCCAAACCCAGCCCTAGCCCATTAAATGGATATCTGAATCCCCAACGGGGACGGATATAGTACTATCCGGCCCCGATAGTCCCTGTTGCCATCCCTAGCTATACCTCATTCTAAAAGCAGTTTTTAGATACATCACAATCTCTCACCTTCAATGGATGGTAAACCAACCTCAAATTAATTTTCAAAACACTGAAACCTCTTACAATTGGTCAACTAAATCATCAATCCTCTTGTTTGGATCGAGCACTTATCAATATCCGATTGAGTTGAATTTTTGCAGGATATTATATTTCATCAATTTAAACATAGACGGTTAGGGGTTCAATTAAGCATTGGTCAAAAGAACTAGGCAAATTAACTCGTCTTTTGAACCGCCCCCATATACACACACACACATATATATATATACTAATGATTGTCCGTGTCTGAAGGCACAACACAATTGAGAACAAACTAAAATCTCGATACAGAAAGCATTGCAAATTGGTTGTGTTTGTGAATTTGTGCTCTCTCTCTGTGTGTGTGTGTTTTGGCGATTGTTTATTTTGGGGGTTTTTCGTTTAGTGTTTCTGGGTTGTTTTGGTGGTGGTTCATTTGAGGATGTTCCGATTTGGATTTGGTTTTGACTGTGTGCAAATCATTTTCGTTTAGGGTTGACTGTGTTTTTTATTTTGGTTTCGTATTGACAAATCTATTTCACGTCTGCTTCACCGAGTGACGATCAGCAACAGATGAAAAGCAATAGATCTGGTTCACATCGAATAGATCTAGATCGAACGACAACTGGCAGCAATGGTGACCAACAGAGGTAGGTCGTCGGAGGTTGGAGGCGACCGGTGGCGACAGTATCATCTAATGAGCTAATGAACGACAGAGAAAGGGAGACACAATGTACAATAGAGAGGGAGAGAGAGAGACGAAATACCCTTCTTTGTAAAGTTGCACAAAGAGAGAGGAAACGAGAGCCAATGGCAACCACCAGAGCTAGGTTGCTGAATGTCAGAGGCGCGAGAATAGCGTCAGAGGAGGCGATACCAGCAGAGGTGGTCGGCAATGGTAGATGTGGCAGCTATGGCAAGGATAGATGAGTTTCACGATCTGGTTTCACGAGATGGGTTTCACGATGACCGACGATGAGTTTCCAACGAGGTATGGTGACCGAGTTCTGACAGCTACCGGGTAGGATTTCAGGTCAGAGATGGCAACAACTGCTTGTAGAATAAAACCCTAAACTAAAATCCTAATGAGCTCTGATACCATCTCAGAAATAAAGAAAGAAAAATAAAATACTCTATATATTGAATTGATATCACTCTACAAGGGAGAATACATAAAATAAATAAGATGTACAAATCCTACTTTAAGAAATACAAACTAAGAAAAGAAAAATCAATGTGTCAATTACATATTTACAATATTCTAAATAAAAACAGAATATGCATAATATATTATAAAGAGATATTATAAATATCTTAAATGGAAATAAAATATTCATAATATATTCTAAATAGATATTATGAATATTCTTACACAATATTCTGGCGGGCACGACAAGAAACACAGTAGGCACAGAGATAAATGGACTTGTCCAGCACTACACAGCCCACACCTCTAAATGTAAATGGGTGTAACATTCCATGCAATGATCAAAATAAACCCACAAGAATCAGTGTGTGCCCAAAAACAATCTTTTCGTTTTCCCACTTTTTCAACCATTCATGCTGTCTTAGCCGCTCACAGTCTTAGATACAGAATTGTCGGCATAATTTAGAACGTTAGAAAGCAAATTCGTGATACTGTAAAATGGACAACAGAGCAGGAATGCAAACAAACCAGTAAACCTCCTTCAGTTGTTCAACACCTCGGCTTTGCATCATCATCTGCTGCCACGCCCACTACCTGCCACCAGTTCAAACACACTGGCAAATGAGCTACATATTTACAAAAAAAAATCATGAGAGGTTCAATTTGTGGTTTGATACATTATTTTTCTTTCCTTTTCTGGTCAGAACTGTAGAAAACCTTGAAGACCCAAGTGCGTGAACCAGGTTGCCGTAACTA
>NMUG010004146.1:0-14112 GCA_002855965.1 Monotropa hypopitys | reverse complement strand
TTATATTCAAATAAAATTACAAATACACTGAAATAAAAATTATTACAACGCTTTAATTTATCCAAGTACTATTACATATACATAGAAGTAAAAAATACTACAACATGTACTAAACCTAAACACTTAATTATGTACAACTATTTAAAAAATAATAATAATTCTTTTTTAAATGAGTTTTTTGTACTTTTCTCATAAAAATGAAATACATGCAATGGCTACAATAGGAGTCGCGAGAACAATGCCTCATAAACTCATTGTGTTACCTCTCTATAACACATGGTCATCACAAAAATTCAAGCGATCATTACAACCTAATTTTTATTTCAATTCACTCGACTCATGCTGATAGAACTCAACCTATGTCGATGGTTAAATATAAATCTGCGTGTGGAACACCAAGGCTCGGAGAAATTCATCACCGCCAAAAATCAACCCCCCCCAAATCATAGCAAAAAATCAGTAACCCCCAATAATCATAGCTAAAAATCGGAAACCCCTCAAAATCACAGCCAACACAGTCAAGGTCAGATAAAACTCATCACAGTCATACCAAAATCAAAGAAACTGACACACAAGGAGTGAGATAGAGAGCACACAACCACATGCATGTACAAAAACAATGCAAAAACAACACAGACAAGGGTTACATGTATGACTACATGCACACATACATATATGTTACGCATCAAACGAAAGAGAGACCTAGTTTCGAAAAAAAACCAATCACAGTCAAGAGAGCTATGGAAATGTGCGTGGAACACCAAGGCTAAGAGAAATTCATCACAACCAAAAATTGTAAACCCTCAAAAATCACAACAAAAAATTAGAAACCCAAAAAATCACAGCTAAAAATCGAAAACCCAAAAAAATCCGAACACGAAGGCTCAAAGAAACCCACCACAACAAAAAATTCAAAATCCAAAAAAATTGGAATATCAAGGCTCAGAGTAACCCATCACAGCCAACGGAACCACCACCAAAATCGCCAAAAATGAAGAACATCAACCTATCAACCCAGAAACTCAAAAATGTAGAAATCCCAGCCAGCCCAGAAATCTCAAAATCACAGCCATATCACAGCCAACCCAGAAATCCCCAAATTGTCAAAAGAAAAGGAACACAGGAACCCAGGAATGCAGAAAAACATACAGAAACCCCTATTCGAAGATCACGAAAAATTAAAACAACCTACAATCAATTAGTCAACAAATTGATCACGACCAATGTGAACTGCTTCACGATTTATGGAAATGTGCATATGGAACACCAAGGCTTAGAGAAATCCATCATATCTAAAAATCGTAAACCCTCAAAAATCACAGTAAAAATCCAAAACCCCCAAAAATCATAGCTAAAAAATAAAAAATCCTCAAAAATCGAAACACCAAGGCTCAGAGTAACCCATCACAGCCAACGAAACCCCCACTAAAATCGTCAAACCCAGAAATCAACACAAACCCATAAATGATGAACACAGAAATAGAATCAAGCACCACAAATAAATACTAAATGAAAAATGATTAACAAAAACTAAATGGCTCAAAAACCCAGTTTGGCTCAAAAACTCAGTTTGTCAAAAAACGAATAACGAAAATGAAATGGCTCAAAAACGAATAAAGAATAACTAATCCTGAATGTTTTAGAAACCCAGAAAATGAAAATGCTGAGAAAACGGCCATAATTGCAACACGTATAGAGGCCATGGCAGCAAAACACACGAAGGCCATGGCCGGTGGTCGGAAAACAGAAAACCCTAAAACGGAATACAAAAACCCCTTGTTAATAACCAAAATTGAAGCAAGACTCATAGCCAAAATCGAAAAAAAAATCGAGACACCTAAAATCGGAACCAAAATCGAAACACAGCTAACCAAAACGGAACCACCAAAACGAAATCGAACCAAAATTGGAACACCCGAAATCGGGACCACCACCAAAGCACAGCCAACCAAAATGGAAAATTCCTACAATCGAAACCCTAAACGAAAAATCCCCACAATCAAAACACAACCAACACAACCAACACAACCAAGGCTGAGATACACACAATCTGGAAACGAACCACACACACACACTCATACGCACAAATAGAATGCACACATGCACAAAATGCACAAACACACAATGCCCAAAACGAAACACCAATAAAACACAACCCAGGATCCTCCACGTTTCAGAAACCCAGAAACAAAATGGCTCAGAAAATGGCCATGGATGCAACATGCACAGAGTCCATGCCTGCAAAATGCACGGAGGCCATGTCTGGTGATCGGAGAACAGAAAACCCCTAAACAGAATACATAAACCTCATGTTCACAGCCAGAATCGAACCAAGGCTCACAGCCAAATCGGGACCAAAATCGAACAAAAAATCGTAACCAAAATTGAATAAAAAATCGGAACACAGCCAACCAAAATGGGACCACCAAAATGAAATCGAACCAAAATCGAAACACCCCAAATTGAAATTGTGAGACACCGACCCTAGAAAATGTTAAATAGAAATATTTAATCGTGCAAAAAATTTATTTTGAGAATTTAATTAGACTTGTTTAGTCCTGAGGTCATAAACAATGGAAAAGAATTAAATTTGGGGGCCTAAGTGGAAGAGAAACAAAGTTTGGGAGTCCAATTGAACTCTACCGCAAACGGTAGAGTTCCAGCCACATAGAGGTCCAGCCACATTAGATTGATCGCGTGGCAGTTCGACCACATAAGTTGATGTGTGGACAGCCACTCTGGCAGAAGAGGCCAAGAGCGGAGTCACAGAAGCATGAGCAACCGGAAGAAGACAGAATCTTTGAGTGGGCTGAGGTCAGCCCAGCTTCCAGCCAAGGAAGGAGTGACATCACACAACACTCTTGTAGAAGAAGCCAAAGTGAACGGCTGAGTGTGCTGAAGTCAGCAACTGCCATCCAAAGCTGGACGGCCAAGTGGAACCACTTTTCACAATGGAGCCGTTTTTGTGTCTGCCATAGTCCAGATCATTATTCTTACACTTCACCTATAAATATCACTTCAATTCCCTCCGTTTTGTTACACTGCCAACTGATAGCAATTATACTCTCCGTTTCTCTCTCTAGAAGATCTATCCGAAGGCCTAGCAATTCGGCTAAGTCTTGAACCTTTGTTACAGGAGCTCGACAAGCTCATTTCTTATTCTCTAGTGCTCGGCAATATGTTTGCCGCACAACCAATCATCAAGTATTATTCGGCAACTGGCTATATGCCAAAATCCTCCAGAAACATCCATTTGGTCTCGAACATTGTTCTCAGTCCGGTAACCTTTCTTTGAAGTTTTCAAAATCATCAACTCAGCTCAGCAAAGCTTTGTTTTATCCAAACAAGCTCGGCAGGGACTTTGTTCATATCAGAATCTACTCGACAAAGTCATTTAAGCTCAGATTATTTGACCTTCGGTACATTGAACTCCGGCCAAAGGTATAATTGTTATTTAAATATTTTCATGTTCGGCAAAGGCCCTAGAATGCTAAATTGTTGTTCGACACACTTGAAATTAAGTCTTGCTTTGATAATCTTGCTACGGCACACTCATCCGGAGTCTGACCGTACAATATTAATGTTGTTTCCTATGTGTGGTCATTTTTGGTTCAGCTCGGCAGAGTTTGTGCTCAGCCAAATGAGCTCCGCCGCACATCCATTTGTTCTGTGCTCGGCAAAGCTAGCGCTTGGATAGATTTTGCCCATACTTTGTTATTTAGCTCGGCCAAGTCATATTTAAGGCCAACCGTACTCCCATACCTGTGTTGATTAATTAAATATCACTATTGACTGAAGCAAATTGTGCTACGACAGAAGACCAGTCCGTTCTTTGACCAGATCAGCTCGGCTAGAACTCTAGTTGTTCGGGCAGTTAGCCCAAAATCTTTGGAATTTATTTTCGATCATTTTTGACCTATAACCAACTTAAATAGAACCTTGAAAATCTGTATTCCCACTTTGTACAAATAATGTCCAGACCAAAGTATAGCAACTCGACAATAAGTCAGCCGACTATACTTCAGCTCGGTAGATCATTGTTTAGCAGACCTAAGACTCTGCCAAGTCTGGCAGCTCGGTCAGAAGACCTTCGGTCATTAGAGCCTCCGACAAGCTTTGCTTCGGCCAAGCTCAGCTCAACAATTTTTTAGGCAGTAGTTTTACTTCACTAGAATACTAAGAGAATGATTTACGATTATCCAGATTTGGGCAAAGCTTTCATTAAGGATGAAAGGATCTTAAAGCTTAAGGAAGTCTCGAATTTAGGTAAATCTCTATATACTACTTTACTCGTACATTTCAAGTGCTTTTCCTTTGAAAATATATTTATGGTTATTGAACCGAGAAGGTTATGTTATTTCCTAAAATTTTGAGGATATGGAATATGCACAAACTTTTGTTTTCACATGGATGAACAAGATGAAACTGTTGATTTGATGAATTGTTGTTATATAGAAACAAGCACAAAAGTCCATACGACAGAGATTATAATAAAATTATGAAAGAATAAAATTGAAATAGAGATGAACCGAAAATAAGGGGCTTATACGACAGAAGTCCAGAATATGAGCTGATTATTAATATGCTTATAAGATAGAAGTATAAGGCATAGATATGAAATGAATATACTTATACGATACAAGCATAATGCTATGATTAAACGCTTATACGATACAAGTGTAGGACTAGATGTCCATATTAATGGAATAATGAATGCTCATACGACAAGAGCAAACAAAATGATTAAATCATGAGCTTATACGGCAAATGTTGAATTCTCAAGCAATTAAATTGCAGATTATGAAAATGAATATACAGAATGGACTTTGACTACAATAAATGAGAAGCTGAGAGATTTATGGTGAAGCATATTTATTGCTATTGAAATTTAGGCCATTGAGCCATATTTTGAAAGTGGATCTAATTTTCCAAAAATGATGTTAATCCATGGAACTTGTACTGTAGTATATAGCGATTCATTCTAGCTTTTTAGCTTATGCGTTTTCCAAAACTATTTCAAGTCAAGAGGAAGGATGAGCTGGCAATAGCATGTCATTGAGATTTTGGGAGATTTGTTGTATCATGTACTTTTGTTGTACTGGCCTTATGAGCCTGATGGTGTACTCATGGTGTATTAATAAGAAGATCTATGCACTGCTCTAGTTTTTGTTTACACATTTCCGTATATTTTATATTGTTAAGAAATTTCTCGACTCTTTATCTTAGGCCTTTAGCGAGCTAGCTCATTGGCCGGTCATGTGCTCATCCTATGAACGGGATGGGTCATGACAGAAGTGGTATCAGAACCGAGTTGTTGAATTTCTGAACAAGCCAGAGTCAGGAAGCAAGGCACGCACTTAGAGCACAAATATGATATCTTAGAGATGAATTATCTTGGAGATGCATGCTAATATAGAAAATACTTATACTATGAGTTTTGTAGCTATGTCTAGCAGCGACTCTGATCTCTCTAGCAATGAAGACTACTCTAGTGATGATTCCTATGGTCGCCATGAAGTTGGACCTCAAGGGGTAATTCCATTGGAAGAAGATGTGATGGAGGCAAGGCTTATCGAGGATGCTTTGCACATGGCTTGTAGCATTGTGACTCAGGTTACATATATGAATATACATCGCATCGAGGTGCAGATTCGGGCCATGTTTGACTATCATCTTAGGCTGAGAGAGCAGGCTTGCTCTGTGGCCAGAGAGTGGATTCCGCAATGGGATCTTGATGACATATTCACCATAGCCCTGCATTACTTTGATGACGATGAGGAGGTAGCTGAAGAAGAATTGGAACCAGAGGAAGATCCTCTGGAAGAGGACATGATAATGGAAGAAGAAGACTGCAATGCAGATCTTCAGGCAGGAGATGGTCTAGACGATTTACCTCTCGTCTTTGACGAAGACTTTGATGGGGATTTTGAGGAAAACCTGGTAATAGTTCATCAAGAATGGATTTTCCCTCCTTATGAGTGGCCTAGTGACTCAGATAACGAGTGATGGCTTAGTCACGATATCTATAGTATTTTTGTTGTGTACCAGACATGTTTATGCAAATATATTTTCTTGTATTATGTCGAAAGTATTTTCATCTTTTGATTAAAATATTTCTTTATCAGAATGGTTAATACATAAGCAAATGATCAAGAGCACCACAAAATTGCCGAATTACGTGATATGGTGCAAATATTGGCTAGAACCATTCAAGCTCAGCAAGTTATGATTGAATAGATGCGTCATCAACAAGAGCTTGTGGTTGAGCCACCGGTGAACCATGAGGATGAAGGAGTTAATCCTGCACAATAAATTCATAACGTTGCGGCATGAAATAGTTTCTTAAACTCAAACCTCTGACTTTTCCTGGAGGGATGGATCCTATCAAGGCGAACGAATGGGTTGCGGAGCTAGAGAAGAATTTCTGCCTTCTCTGATGCACTGACATACATAAAGTAGAAATCGGGTCATACCTATTGGTGGGCGAAGCCAACAGATGGTGGAACTTGAAGAGTGTTGCTGAACCCAACATGTCTTGGAAAAGATTTCTAGAGAATTTTCGAGAGAAGTTTATGCCTCGAGCCATGCAAAATGCAAAAAGAATGGAGTTTGAAAACTTGAAGCAACGAGGAGCAATGACCGTGGCTGATTACGAAGCAGATTTCACGAATCTTACTGTCTACGTGCCGTACTTAGTTACAAACGATGAAATGAAGGCCCTAAAGTTCGAAGAAGGACTTAAACACGAAATAAGGAAAATTATTCATCCTTTTCAGCTACCTACGTATACTTAAGTTCTAGACAGAGCCATCCTAGTGGAGTAAGATATTGATGAGGCTAGGCAATTTAACGAAAGGAAGAGAAATCAGAGCCAAGAAGGATGTAGCCATTCGAAGAAGGCGAACTTTGGGAGAAATCAGCAAAGAAACCAAAGAGGAAGAAACAATAACCAACGAAGACAGAAGATGAATTGTCCCAAGCACGAGAAGAATCACGAAGGAGAATGTTGGGAAAGAGGGCCTACAATGTGCTATGGATGTGGTCAAGTAGGTCATTATAAGAATGCTTGTCCAAATGAACTTCCACTCACCAAAGCGAATGATGTACCTGTCGGGATCCCAAGGAATGATGCTAATCAAGGCAACTGAAATCAGAGGCAAGGAAGGGTGTTTGCTATTGTTCCAGGCAATCCCAGGAATGATGAGGGGATCATAGCAGGTAGAATTTCTATTTGTGGACTCCCTACTTATGTGCTATTTGATTCTGGATCTATGCATTCCTTTATTTCTACGATGCGTGCCAGAGATATTGATAGAATTTTTGAACCATTAGATTATGATCTTTTGATATCACAACCCGCGAGTAAGGGAGTCTTATACTCAACAGTTTTGAGAAACTGTGAGGCTGTTATCGAGGGAGTATCAATGCTCTTGGACTTGATTCCCTTAACCATGACACATTTTGATGTGATCATTAGTATAGATTGACTATCCAAGTTTAATGCGAAAATTGACTGTACTTCAAGGTCAATTACCTTTGAAGAGCCCAAAGGTGGGGAGACAAAACTTAAAGGAGAAAGGATTGTTACACCACCCTGTTTTGTTTCGGTAGCAAAAGCTCGCCGACTTTTGCAGAAAGGTTGTCAGGGATATCACTGTAGTATCTCCACAACCTTAGTAAAAGGTTTCGTAGTAGCCGATATTCCGATAGTTCGGAATTTCACCGATGTGTTTCCAAAAGAATTACCAGGAATACCGATCGATCGAGAAATAGATTTTTCTATTGATGTCATACCTGATTCTCAACTGATATCCAAAGTACCTTATCGAATGGCGACAACTGAACTCAAAGAATTAAAGATTCAACTACAAAATTTGGCGGACAAGAATTTTATTAGATCAAGCTCATTACCATGGGGAGCACTAGTGTTATTTGTCAAGAAGAAAGATGGGACCATGTGGTTATGCATTGACTACAGAGAGCTGAACAAGATTACGATCAAGAACATGTATCCTTTACCGCATATCGGCGACTTATTCGATCAGTTGCATGGAGCACAAGTATTTTCAAAAATCAACTTGCATTCGAGGTATCATCAGCTAAAAGTTAGAGCAGAAGATGTAGAGAAGACTGCCTTTCGTACAAGATATGGCCACTACGAATTCCTAGTCATGCCATTCAGAGTAACCAACGCGCCAACAACATTTATGGATCTCATGAATCGAATCTTCATTGATTATCTCGACAATTTCGTGATTGTATTCATCGACGACATTTTGATCTACTCAAAGAATGAGGAGCAGCACGCAACTCATTTGGCAACAATTCTACAAATTCTACGAGAGAAGAAGCTTTATGCAAAATTCAGCAAATGTGAATTTTGGCTCAAGAGTGTTCATTTCTTTGGACACATTATCAACAAAGAAGGCATTTCAGTAGATTCTCAGGAGATTGAAGTCGTGATCAAATGGCCAACATCAACCTCAGTGACTGAAGTTCGTAGTTTTCTTGGACTTACTGGATATTATCGACGCTTTGTCAAAGACTTTTCAAGGATTGCAGTGTCAATGACGGAGCTTACACATAAAGGAGAACCTTTCATCTGGACTCAAGAGCGTGAAGAATGTTTCCAAGAATTAAAGAAGAGGCTTATGACAGCACCAGTATTAGCTCTACCCGATGGAGAAGAAAAGTTTACAATTTATCGCGATGCTTCACATAAAGGATTGGTATGTGTTTTGATGCAAAATGGGAAGGTGATTGCTTATGCTTCACGACAATTGAAGATGTACGAGAAGAATTATCATACGCACGACTTGGAGCTTGCAACAGTCATTTTTGTAATTGAAATATGGCACCACTATTTCTATGGAGTTACTTGCGACGTTTTCACCGATCATAAGGGTTTGAAGTATGTCTTTACTCAAAAAGAATTAAACCTCATGCAACACAGATGGCTGGAACTCATGAAGGACTATGATCTCAATATTCAGCATCATCCCGGAAAAGCTAACATAGTAGCAGACACTCTTAGCAGGAAGCCAGAGAAATCGTACCTAATGCACCTTGCGACGATTATCATAGAACCATCAATTCTCGAAGAAATCATGCAACTACAGATGGAAGATTCCAAGTTGAAGAAGATTCAAGAGAGCATCAATGACCAAGGAGAGTTTATTTTTCAAGATGGCACTCTCAAATTCAGAAGCCGAATATGCATACCCGACAAAGAAGAAATCAAACGGAAGATCATGGATCAAGGCCACAAATCGAAGTTTGCAATTTATCCAGGGCAGACGAAGATTTATCAAGACTTAAAGAAATCATACTGGTGGATGGGAATGAAGAAAGATATAGCAGAATACGTCAGTAGATGTTTGGAGTGTCAACAAGTGAAAGCAATACGACAGAGATCCACGTTTTGTGTCTAGATTCTGGAAAACACTTCAGAAAGCTATGGGAACAATGCTCAATTTCAACACAGCTTTTCATCCGCAAATGGACGGGCAGTCAGAAAGAACGATTCAGACTTTGGAAGATCGTCTACGAGCTTGTTCATTGGAATTTCAAGGGAGCTGGGAGGAACATTTACCATTGGCAGAATTCGCTTACAACGACAGTTATCAAGCCAGTATCGGAATGTCACCCTTTGAAGCTCTGTACGGAAGGAAATGCAGATCACCATCATGCTGGACGGAAACTGGAAAAGCAGAACTCACTGGACCAGAAATAGTACAAGAAACAACAAATAAGATCAAGTTGATTCAAGATCGGCTAAAAATAGCTCAAGATCACCAGAAGAGCTACGCAGATTCACGACGAAGAGAAGTTGAATTCCAAGAAGGAGAAAAGCTATTTCTAAAGGTATCACCTATGAAGGGCGTTATCAGATTTGAGAAGAGAGGAAAGCTTAACCCTCGCTATATTGGGCCTTTTAAAATTCTTGAGAGAATTGGGCTGGTTGCTTATCGTTTAGCATTAACACCTGAACTAGCTAATGTGCACGATGTATTTCATGTATCGATGCTTCGGCAGTACATTTTAGATCTATCACATATTTTGATTCAGCCATCAATCGAGATCGAGAAGAATCTGTCTTATAAAGAGCGACCAATCGGAATCCTAGACTGCCAGGAGAAGTGATTAAGGAATAAAGTGATTCCGTTAGTCAAAGTTTGGTGGGAAAACTAATCTGGCAATGAAGCTACTTGGAAGGAAAGCAATATGTGTCAGACATATCTGCAGCTATTTATATGAGGTATATAACTTTCTTATAAATGCATCCATAATTATTCATTCCTTATTTTAAAGTTTGAGGATAAACTTCTTTACAGTTGGGGAGGATGTGAGACCCCGACCCTAGAAAATGTTAAATAGAAATATTTAATCGTGCAAAAATGAATTTTTTAGGATTTAATTAGACTTGTTTAGTCTTGAGGTCATAAAAATAGAAAAGAATTAAATTTGGGGGCCTAAGTGGAAGAGAAACAAAGTTCGGGAGTCCGATTGAACTCTACCGCAAACGGTAGAGGTCTGGCCACATCAGATTGACCGAGTGGCAGTTCGGCCATATGAGCTACTGTGTGGACAGCCACTCTGGCTAAAGAGGCCAAGAGCTGAGTCACGGAAGCATGAGCAACCGGAAGAAGACAAAGAATCTTGGAGTGGGCTGAGGTCAGCCCAGCTTCCAGCCAAGGAAGGAGTGACGTCACGCAACACTCCTGCAGAAGAAGCCAAAGTGAACAGCTGAGTGTGCTGAAGTCAGCAGCTGCCATCCAAAGCTGGACGGACAAGTGGAACCACTTTTCACAGTGGAGCCGTTTTTGTGTCTGCCACAGTCCACATCATTATTCTTACCCTTCACCTATAAATATTACTTCAATTCCCTCCGTTTTGTTACACCACCAACTGAGAGCAATTATACTCTCCGTTCTCTCTCTAGAAGATCTGTCCGAAGGCCTAGCAATTCGGCTAAGTCTTGAACCTTTGTTACAGGAGCTCGACAAGCTCCTTTCTTATTCTCTAGTGCTCGGCAATACGTTTGCCGTACAACCAATCATCAAGTATTATTCGGTAACTCTTGGCCATACGCCAAAATCCTCCGGAAACATCCATTTGGCCTCGAACATTGTTCTCAGTCTGGCAACCACTCTTTGAAGTTGTCAAAATCCTCAGCTCAGCTCAGCAAAGCTTTGTTTTATCCAAACAAGCGCGACATGGACTTTGTTCATATCAGAATCTACTCGACAAAGTCATTTAAGCTCAGATCATTTGACCTTCGACACATTGAACTCCGGCTAAAGGTATAATTGTTATTTAAATATTTTCATGTTTGACAAAGGCCCTAGAATGCTAAATTGTTGTTCGACAGACATGAAATCAAGTCTTGCCTTGATAATCTTGCTACGACACACTGATCCGGAGTCTGGCCGCACAATATTAACATTGTTTCCTATGTGTGGTCATTTTTGGTTCAGCTCGAGAGTTTGTGCTCGGTCAAATGAGCTTCTCTGCTCGGCAAAACTAACGCTTGGCTAGATTTTGCCCAGACTTTGTTATTTAGCTCGGCCAAGTCATATTCAAGCCAACCGTACTCCCATACCTGTGTTGATTAATTGAACATCACTACTGACCGAAGCAAATTGTGCTACGGTAGAAGACCAGTCCGTTCTTTGACCAGATCAGCTCGGCTAGAACTCTAGTTGTTCGGGTAGTTGGTCTAAGATCTTTGGAATTTATTTTCGATTATTTTTTACCTATAACCAACTTAAATAGAACCTTGAAAATCCGTATTCCCACTTTGTACAAATAGTGTCCGGACCAAAGTATAGCAGCTCGGAAATAAGTCAGTTAGCTGTACTTTAGCTCGACAGATCATTGTTTAGCAGACCTAAGACTCTGCCAAGTCTGACAGCTCGGTCAGAAGACCTTCGATCATTAGAGCCTCCGACAAGGTTTGCTTCGGCCAAGCTCAGCTCGGCAATTTTTTAGGCAGTAGTTTTACTTCACTAGAATACTAAGAGAATGATTTACGATTATCCAAATTTGGGCTAAGCTTTCATTAAAGAGGATAGGATCTAGAAGCTTAAGGAAGTCTCGAATTCAGGTAAATCTCTATATACCACTTTACTCGTACATTTCAAGTGCTTTTCCTTTGAAAATATATTTATGGTTATTGAATCGAGAAGGTTATGTTATTTCCTAAAATTTTGAAGATATGGAATATGCACAAACTTTTGTTTTCACATGGATGAACAAGATGAAATTGTTGATTTGATGAATTGTTGTTATATTGAAACAAGCACGAAAGTCCATACGACAGAGATTATAATAAAATTATGAAAGAATGAAATTGAAATAGAGATGAACCAGAAATAAGGGGCTTATATGACAGAAGTCCAGAATATGAGCTGATTATTAATATGCTTATAAGACAAAAGCATAAGGCATAGATATGAAATGAATATGGTTATACGACACAAGCATAATGCTATGATTAAACGCTTATACGACACAAGCGTAGGACTAGATGTCCATATTAATAGAATGATGAATGCTCATGACAAGAGCAAACAAAATGATTAAATCATGAGCTTATACGGCAAATGCTGAATTCTCAAGCAATTAAATTGCAGATTATGAAAATGAATATACAGATTGGACTTTGACTATAGCAAATGAGAAGCTGAGAGATTTATGGTGAAGCATATTTATTGCTATTGAAATTTAGGCCCTTGTGCCATATTTTGAAAGTGGATCTAATTTTCCAGAAATGATGTTGTTAATCCATGAAACTTGTACTACAGTATATAGCGATTCATTCTAGCTTTTTAGCTTATGCGTTTTCCAAAACCATTGTAGGTCAAGAGGAAGGATGAGCTGGCAATAGCATGTCATTAAGATTTTGGGAGATTTGTTGTATTATATACTTTTGTTGTACTGGCCTTATGAGCCTGATGGTGTACTCATGATGTATTAATAAGAAGATCTATGCACTGCTCTGGTTTTTGTTCACATATTTCCGTATATTTTATATTGTTAAGAAATTCCTCGACTCTTTATCTTAAGCCTTTAGCGAGCTTGCTCGTTGGCCGGTCATGTGCTCATCCTATGAACGGGATGGGTCGTGACAGAAATACAAACAATATAGACAATCAAACCACATACATACACAGATCGCATACAAAAAATGAAACACAAAATCAAAACATGAAAAAATCCTACAAAACCACAAAACACATCCAAACCGACACATGCAGAGTGAGGGTGAGAGAACACACACACGTAGATACACACATGGGGAGAGAGAAATGTTTTGTGGGGCGGTGGTTTTGCGGGTATGTATTGATGCGACAACTGTGCTTGGCTGGTGGTGGTCGGTTGTGCGATGGCTGTGCTTGGCTGGTGGTGGTCGACTGTTCTTGGAAAGTTGGTGCGACGGTTGTGCTTGGCTGGTTGGTGCGACGATTATGCTTGGATGTTGTGGATCGGCTATGCTCGGCAGGTTGGTACGACGACTGTGCTCGAACGTTGAGAAAGAGTGTCGCGCCCCGCTCTGTTTATAACAAATAATGATGCTTAGCGAACACGATGACGTGAAATAAACAAAAATAGAAAATCTCATTATGACCAATAATGCCATAAACAACAAAACTCATAAAACTCTTATAAACCAACAGACCAGAAACATCCAACTGACATACACAACCTTATACAAATCCCAAAGAAAATACAGAAAAGCTGAACAACTAGAATATACCCAAATCTACCAAAAGACTCCTCCTGTCATGCCCCGGATTTTCAAACCATTTTTTTTGAAATCATTTAAAAATAGTGAGCAACAATGGACCATCATTTCATTAATAAATATCTAAGTACCAACTATCCAAATCACACAAAAATATGAAAATCTAGTCATGAGTTTAAAATTATTACCAACCAAATCCAAACCATAGAGTTAGGGAGAGAGAGAAGTACTAGTCAAAATCTTATAAGTTTTTCCCTACTCTATTACAAGCTCCAAGAGCCTCAATTTTAAACAAAATAAAGAAGAAGGGGACTTCTTTCAAATCTTTTCCAAATGCTTCAAGCATCCATGCCTCCCAAAGAAGA
>NMUG010004145.1:0-14112 GCA_002855965.1 Monotropa hypopitys | reverse complement strand
TTTAAGCATCTTGCTTTTTTAGAAGAGGTACAATTATTAATAATAAATTTTTGTATTTGTGAATTATAATATTATTTTATCGTTACTTTAATTTTAATTTTTTAGAATTGGGCTTCAATTACTAGAGAATATAATTTTGACAAAGTTGTAGGTGTTTGTGCATATTCCCTCCATTGCTTACCAAAAATGTCTGTTATAACAAAAATATATAAACAAAGACATTACAGTTTTGTTATTTATTTATTTAAAAATAATATAATTTGTATTAATATATATTTTGTAAGTATCTTGCAATTGCTCGAACACTTTCATCGTCACTATATGATCTCCATCTAGGGGTTTTCCAGGGTTCCTGATTCTTCTCCAATCTGCCAAACCCGAGACAGAGAGAGAGAGAGAGAGAGGGAGAGAAGCAGCCATGCCAGCGACACCTCCTCGCGCCGTCTCTGAGATCTTAGTCTCATCACTCTCGGCCTCCGGCCTCTCCGCCGAGAAGCTGAGCCTCCCGTCACTACAATCCAAAATGAAATGCGATCCGGAAGGGTACGAGGTCGAGCTATCCCTTCTCTACGGCCAGTTTAAGTCGTCGCTCGAGCTGTTTCAGCAACAGGCCGCGTTAAATTTCACCTCCATCAGCGGCATCGGCAGTGACCCCACCGTCGCTAAAGACCTCGGTGACCGCATCACGTTCTTGGCCCACGTCACCCCGTTTTATCCTAAACAGCTCTCTCAGTTTCCTAATCAATTGGCTGATTTTCTCCAGTCTGCTGCTCGAACCTTGCCTTCCTCGTTACGTTGCCACGTGGCTCGAGCTTTGATTCTTCTCATCAATCGTAAGGTATATCCAAAAGTAGGAGACTTTTCGAAAGAATTTCGTTTCTTGTATATTCGTAGATGTTTTGAATTGTTGGGTTTAATTGGGTGAAAATTGTATTGGGGTCTGTGTTGGAGCTGCTTTGATGTAACGAGGTGAAAAGTGAGAACTTGCAATTATAATATTAGCTATATCGAACAGTTTGGTTAATCCGGTGAAACTTTGATTCCGTATGTGTTGCAGCAGTTTTGATTAACTGAGGTGAGGACTCAATTGTATTGTTAACTGAATTGAAGTGTTAGGTTAATGGTGTGAAAAGTCGATTCCAGGATGTGTTTGGGGCTTCTTCGAGCTTCAAGTGAAAACTCAACTGAAATTTTTGTTTTGATTTCACTGGCAATTGATGTCATTGCTGTGTTTTGTTGCTCGTAAAGTGTTTGAAAGGTTGTTTTTCATTTTTTGTGGGCATTGAAAAGTAAGGAACTAGGCTTGATTTGGCTGGCTTAGCCCAGATGGAGTGGAGGCAGCTTTCATGAAGATAAGAAAAAGAAAAAAATGGACAAGGGTGGCTGAATATGTAAATTGAAGTGTGCTTTTTTATGAGTTTAATATTAGGTTGCCGTATATTATAAAAAGGGTTGTTATTTATGGGTTGTATACGAGTTTAACAGAAGTGTTTGTTTGCTAGATGGTTGATATTGGGGAGACCCTTGCGTTGTTCATGGATCTTCAGACATTAGGTGACAGAGTATTGAGAAAATTGGCATTCTCCCATGTTATTCATAGTATTAGGCGCATGAATCAGAAGCATAAGAATGAAGCTAAAAATCGTTCTCTTCAGAATACTTTGTTTTCCATGTTACAGGTTGGTAATGTTCACCGTTCTATTACATTGCCATTTGATTTATTAGTTTCTGTGACATTTAATGTGCTTAATTTCCAATGTTGTGATAGCGAGAGGATGAAGCAAAAGCCAAACAAACACTTATCACTCTGTGTGATCTTCATAGAAGGAAGGTGTGGTTCGATGATAGAACAGCCAATGCCATATGTACAGCATGCTTTCATCCATCATCAAGGTATGCATTTTTTGGGCGATGTGTTATATGTGATTCCCTTCATTCACTTGAAACTAAGTTTGAATGTTATATTTTTCTCATTTCTCTCAGGGTTATGATTGCCACACTATCATTTCTTCTTGATTATGAAAATGTTTTGGAAGATGATGATGATAGCGATGGTTCAAGTAGTGAAGATGATTTGGTTACTCAACAACCACAAGTTCTTTTTAATAGAGAGTCTATCTATAAGGTTTGTTGCTTGTAATGTGACGCTTTCTCTATGAATGTGTAAATGAACATTTGGAGGAACTGACTTTCCCGTATTATGTTGTGTTGGCTGACTTAACCCCATAACTTATGCTACGTGCAGAGGTTGAATTTTTGGTCATCAGAATCTTGGCTCTCTTTTTTTGATGCACTTTTTGGCAAATAGTTATTGTAACCTAGATTGCCAGAAAGATATATTAGCTGACGCAGTCTTGGTTTATCTCACAGATAATGGTTATCTTACAGATAACCAAGAAAAACACATATAGCATTCATCTTGTGGGGAACATCTATTTTAGGTTTGTTTAATCTGATTCCGAAAAAGAAGTGTAGCCTTTTGATTTTGTTAAATGGGAGTTTGAGATCGACGAAATAATTGAGGAGATACACAAGACCTTAAAAGAACGGCTAAAAGAAGAATAGAAGACCGATCAAGATCATCTCGATGCAAAAGAAGAAGAGAAGACTGATCAAGATCGTCTCGATGTAGAAGAACCCGAACCATAGAGTACTTAGTACCGGTGCCACAAAGAGATGTTTTTAAATCGCACATTAAAAAGCCTCTTTGATTTTATTGTAATGGAATACAGAATGGCAATATCTTCATATATGATCAGATACAAATGTAGTCAAGGGACATTTGTAGTTGAATCTGTAATTCAAATAGAAATAAATGCACATAAAGTTAATGTGATACTGTGTTATTTTGTTTGCATTTTTAGGCACACCATAAAGGTACATCTTCAAGCAAGAAGAAAAAGCAAGCAAAATTGCAGCGTGCCATTCGTAGCATGAAAAAGCAGCAACGCGTATCGTCAGAAAAGAGTAATCCAGACTACTATTCACCACTTGACCACCTGAAAAATGCACAGGTTTGTTAGCTTTCATCTAGTAATCTGTTAGTTTAATTATGAGAGAAAACAAACCATCGCTAAATAACTATCTCCATTTAGGGATTTGCTGAGAAGCTGTTTTCTCGCCTTCAAACGTGCAATGAACGGTTCGAGGTGGTTAGCCTTTTAACTTTAATTGCCTCCATGTTTGACTTGATATATTCCCGTAGAAACATTTTCATTTAGTAGTTTCAGTTTATGCTGCTACTACTGCAGTTATTGTCTTTTTCAGTCACTTTTCTGGGTAGTTTTTGTGGCTGAGATTTTCATTTTGTTTTCTTGCTATCTAGGACAGGTGTATTTACTTCGTGTTGGCATTTCAGTTTGAATTGGAAATTTGGGATAGGAGTTGAAAAAAACAGTTTTGGATTGATAAAAGAGGAATGTTAGCTGGGTATGGAGGCAATGGAAGTGAGAAGACATGTTTTATGTTAGGAAAATGAAAATTGTTGGATAACCGCCTATATAAATATTTCTGATTTGTCTGTACTCTCAATTTAACTTTCAGGTTGTGATTTGCTCTGATATTCTTCTGCTTTGTTTTTATTGATTCATGAGCTACTTCTCTCAGCAGAATTTGTAGCAAATCGACTATAGTACATTAAACGGCTGAAATACAAGTGTAATCAAGAACGACAGAAGATCTAATTTTGGGCGAGCTTACTTGGTTCAATCACTGAGTTCTTATTTATTGTTGATGAAGGAATTTTATTTTAATTTTAGTAATTGCCACTAGGAAATTTCTGTTTATGTTCTGTAGCTTCTGTTGCAATTTGTGCACCTCTGTGACGATCTTGAAGTTCGCAGCTTTCAAATAAATAATGTTCAAGGATATCTATTTTTCTGCTCATCACTGCAGGTTAAGATGATGATGTTGAAAGTAATTGCTCGAACTGTGGGGCTTCACCGCTTGATTTTACTAAATTTCTATCCCTTTCTTCAGAAATATGTTCAGGTGCGTAATTACATTCCACGTGTTCAACATTTTGTTTACTTGCTTAAGTAGTGAAATCATTGGCACTTGCAGCCCCATCAACGTGATGTTACAAGTTTACTCGCGGCAGCTGTTCAGGCCTGCCATGATATGGTAAACTATACTCCATTGTACTTTTCTTCTTATCATTCTGTGGTTTTAGGTGGACTCACCACCTAAATACTTAGTTCTTTAAACTACAGTCTTCTCATTCCATGTTTTGTGTCTTGTTGTTAACCGTCCGTAGTCACATTATTGCTCATAGACAGAATCTGTTTTAAATAGGTTCCACCAGATGCAGTTGAACCATTATTTAAGCAAGTGGTCAATCAATTTGTTCATGATCGTTCACGAACAGAGGTATCACTTTATTGCTTTGTAATTATTACTTCTCTCTTGTGGCCGTGAAGTTAGATTATACACTGGTTTTTGTCAGGCCATTGCTGTTGGACTGAATGTGGTGAGGGAGATATGTCTACGAATGCCTTTGGTATTTTTCGCATCTTGTATTTATAAATAGAGAAGTGTTTAGCTGCGCCTGTGATTTTTTTGATTGTCAGACTCAAATTTGATGCCATGTTTTTTGCCCGTCATTGATTTTTTTGGCCTTTTTTGGTCTTGGTAATTAGTTGATGACTGAAGATTTGCTGCAAGATCTTGTTTTATATAAGAAGTCACATGAGAAGGCTGTTTCATCAGCTGCTCGCTCACTTATTACTTTATTCAGAGAGGTATTATGGATAATGTAACTTGCGTTGCCCCTTTTTTGCGTGTATAAGGTGGAGGGTTGCAGGTATACAACTCAGGACAACTGATGTAGTTTCATTGCAGGTTTGCCCAGCACTTCTCATCAAGAAGGATCGTGGCCGCCCTACTGATCCAAAGGCAAAGCCAAAAGCATTTGGGGAAACAAATGTTGCCAGCAATGTTCCTGGTCTTGAATTGTTACAACATGATGATGACGACAACGACGAGGAAGCTGCTGGTAGTGATGACGGGGAAGATTCCAACGTGTATGGAGTAGGTTCTTCAGAGGATGACAAAGAGCTGAGTGCTGTCAAAGAGGATGTAGATAACAATGATGGTGGTGGTGATGCTGGTAGTAGCGATCGTGAAGTTGATGATGTTGCAGTCAACGATGCGCTCAAGATAGAAACAGATAATACAAATGATGAAGTATATGAAGATGGTGATGATGGTAATGGTTTTAAGAATGACCATAATATGAGTGACAAGGAGGGTGTAGATGCTGATAGTGAGAGTGCTACTGATGATGATAATCATGATTATGGTGATGATGAGATGGAAGAGGAGGATGTGCATGAAGGATCCAAGGGTTTGCACAAACTTAGAGTTAGTGATGATGAGTCTGCAGGAAAAGAATGTAAAGCGCGAAAGAGGAAGTACTCCGATATTGATGAACAGTTGAACGCTGCCGATACAAGCCTTCGGGCTTTAAAGAGATTAGCAGCAGGAAAAAGGGAACACGAACTATCAAGCACGACAGATGATATCCTCTCAAATGAGGACTTCCAGCGAATCAAAGAATTAAAGGTATATTGGTCTTTCATTGCTTAACCAAGTTGAATATGTAACACACTTGGTGTGAATTTGAGTAGAGTTAAAAACAAAAAAAGCAGTTGGTGCCAAATATTGTGAAATTTTGTGAAGTGGAAAGCATTAACATGATTCTTATTTGTACCAGTAAACCAGTAAACTCCTTATCAATTGTTATGATCAGGCAAAGAAGGAAGCAAGGATTGCTTTGACTCAACATGGATTGTTAAAAAAGGGTGTAGATGCCAAGTCAACAGTTTTTAAGGTTCCGAGTTCTGACCAGCTGAGTGCTAAGAGAGTGGATCCTTCCAAACTTGAAGTGAGTTTTATTCCTTGTTTACATTATTGTTCTGGCATAGTCGGTTTGCAGTAGTATTTCCAAAATACTGAAAGAGATCTCTTTAAATTCGGTTGATTCTCATCTATTTGTCCTGCAAATGGATTCCTGATGTACTTTTCCATGCAAATAAGGCCTTTGTAAAGAAGAAGGTAAGCAAGGAGGAAAAGCTTGCATTAGTAAGAGCAGGAAGGGAGGACAGAGGGAAGTACCAGGCTCGAGCAGCTATCAAACAAAAAAAGGTACACCTTTCTTTCTAAACACACTTTCAGATTCTTCGAAATACAGATGGTAGATAAGCCCTTTCTTGTTTTTTCATTCTTTGTATTTTCAATCTTCTGAAGTTTTTAATGTCACTTATTTCATATATTAGGACTGTCATCCTTAAATCTGCAAAAGATTTAAGGGATCACTATACTACTACTTATGATTAATTTGTATAACAAGTATGCGCAGCATCAACCAACGTGAAGTTAGCGGCATTGCTGTAGTGTTGTGAATATGTTGAAAGCGTTAATGCTTGTGTTGGGATATGATTGAAATGTCTAGAATGAGTTAGACGTATATGAGGAAAAGCTGATCCCTGAAGGATAATCTGTTTTCAGCCTTGAAGAAATTCTGCATGCCTTTGACTGATTTTGTTACAAATTTGTCAAAAACTAGCTTCGCTTCAATAAGATATCGTCATATCAAAACGGGGCCTCCCTATAAAGCTTTCTCTTTGCATTTCATATTCATTGAGTTGTTTTTCTTGTTGACAGACGGGTGGTTCAAGCAATCGGCAGAAGGAGCAGAAGAAGAATATGCCTATTGCTGCAAAGAGAGCTAAGGTAGCAAGATCTCGAGAAGCCAAAAAGAAAAAGCAGCAGCGTGCTGGCAAACAGTTCCGTGGAAGAAAAGCATGGAAATGATCTGTAGTACTCATCTATTTTTCCCATGTCTTATTCTGTTTGTACTTCAGTTTAGAGTTGAATGATGGAAAAGAATTTCAAGAAAATTTTGCAGGAGTTTCCCCCTTGAGTTTTTACTTCTTTCCCTTATGAGAGCCATTAAAACAGAGAACATTTGTTTCGCATGGATCGTAAATGTTGCTCCACAGAAATGTGATTTTTTTGCTTCCAAATAGCAATCATTGGAAGTCGTAGCAGTTGGTTATCTCAGAATGAGTTGGCTGTATGTAACTCATCTACAGCAGAAATCATTTTGCTTTTAAATTTAAGCTATGAGTTTTCTTTATCATTTTTCATTTCTTTCTAAAATTATGAATTAGGTACATAATTTTTTGAACTCCACTTGGTGCATGTTAATGGGTGAGAGTAGAGGGTGTAAAAATAATTATACAATAGTAGAGTATTCATGTCAACCATTACACCAATGGACTGCCATTTCCTTTTTGCATCCTTGTCTTTTTAGGGGAGAGTTTGAGATTAGAACCTGGGGAATCTTTAATTAAAACGATGTAGTTTCAATTAAAGGGGTCCACAAATAGATCTTTCACTGCCGTTTAGTCCGTTTCTTTTATTTATTCTCGTCTCCTCATTCTCAAATTAGAGAGACAAAAAGCTAGGGATGGCAATGGATGAAGCGGAGTAGTTATCACTATCCCCGTCCCCGTCGGAAATTCGGAGATTAAAACCATAAAAATGATAGTTTTTTTTTTGAAATGTAACTTGTGCCAGTACAATATCACCTGTATCGAGAAGCAATTTGTTAAAGTGAAGTTCATCCCATAAATAAATTTGCCAATATATAAGGCTCATTAACAAATTTATGAGCTTTCATAACAAAGTTTTTATAAAATTTAACAAATAATAATCTGAGTTTTTGAACACCCTAGCCTTAGAACATAAATATGCTAAAAACCAATAGCCTTCAACAATCATCAAAAGAATTAAATGACATGGATCGTATAGTTGGGGAGTATTGGGAGACTCGCGCAATGACCCGAACATAGCAGCAATCTGTTGTTGCATTTGTTCTTTAGATTTGTGAGCGCGGATGTGCATATTCTTGGACATCCAACTATACAAACGTGATCACATCATCAAGACGATCATTTTTTACTATCCGGGGAGCTGAAACAAAGTCTTCTCGCACTTCAGTCTTCTATTTGACAAAATGAGATTTTGTCCATTCTTTGGCTCATTGAGCGCGACCATATATCTTTTCGTACAAATAACTTCACAAACATGTGCGCAATGCTAAGACAATCATTTTCAATCACTTGGGAAGCTGAAACCTAGTGTTCCCGTGCTCCAAGATTCAGGGAAGTTCTGTTCAGCCATTATTTTGTTTGCTCGGCAATCTTCTACTCAACAAAGGATATTTCAATGCGACAAAGAATTTTTTTGTGCGACATCAGTCTGGGTCCCCGTATTGTAGTGTTGCTGCACAGCTTGGATATGGACTGGCCCGTTTTGTGTTTTGGGCCAGTCTTCTTATTTCCTTTGGGCCGACCCAACTTGTTTAAGGCTTTCTCGTTTCTCTTTCTTTTAGGCCTGACTTGTTTAAGGTCCTAGTTTTTTTAGGGTTTCCATGAGCCCTATTTATATCCCTATGATGTAATTGTGGCGGCTAATAGTTGAAATAGAAAACTATTTAAGATTATGCTTGTTCTACCCATTCGATTGCCATTGTTAGGAATCAACGATAGTTTGAACCCTTTAATCCTGGTATTCTTTGGAATCAACAAGATTGAAGAGCCTTTATTGTTGTTATTCTCTTGAATCAATAGGTTTAGAGAAGAGATTCACACCGACATTCTTCGGAATTAATGGTTTGCTTCTATATATTCTGTAATACACGTTCCCGAATTGTATTAAATAAATCCTTTATTTGAGAATCTTGGAAATTTAGAGGAGAGTAAATCCTAGGTAATTAAAGGATAGAAATGCCGAGTGGTAGTCATTGGAATGATCGGTATCGTAAGAATCTTTAGGAAATAGGTAATTTAAGGTGCATTATACTTGGGAAAATTATAGAATGGCCTTAGAATACCAATTTGATGTCTAGAATGATAGGAAAATAATTAGAATTGAGTTTAGAAGGCTGGGTATTATTTTGGTGAGGTTTGGAGGTGTTCCAGGTGTGCTCATCTGGACCATATTTTGGTCTCATCCGAACGAGTGATCAAAGACTTTACCCAGATTTTTGAGCATTGGTCGTCTAGACCATGGTGGTCGGTCGTCCGGATGAAGGTCCGTCATCTGGACAAGGGTGGCAGTCGTCCAGACGAAGGTCACTGATTGTGCATAAAATTAAGGTTATTTTTAGGTTTTCGCTTCCTTATGCGGGTGTAAAGCCCCCAAATCGCTGAGGGTTGTTCTAAATCCGATTTTGGCCTTCCATGGGAGCCTTAGAGCTCTTAAGAGAGTTAGAGAGAGAGAAAGATATCCTTGGTGGTTTAGAGGCCCGAGTTCGATCCGAGGGCGGATTTGCGAAGCTTGAGGCTCATTGATTCTTCTACGAGGTACGGTTAACATTTTCCCTTCAACTCTTCAAGTTGTATTAGATTGGTATGAGTTTTGATTTAAGGGTTTTGTGTGTTTTGGTGCTTAGGGCGTGATTGGTGTTGAGTAGTACATTTATTTTTCCCAAATTCGCATATAGGTGTATAGGTGCACACCAAGTGTTTGATGATATGCTTGTTGGACAAATCGATTAGGTAGGTATATTCCTATGGAGTGTTAAGTGTGGGGATTGTCTTGGATATTAAGAATGGCAAAAACCTTGATGCGATAAATTGCCCTTAGTTCCCAAAATCATCATTTGTGTTGTAAACGGTGGGGAACCCATGTTTTGTGATGGAGAAATCTAGTGTATAGATACATGTTATATTGGTTCATTGGACGTTAAATCTAAATTGAATTAAGGATGTGAATCCAAGTAAAAATCTATGGGATTGCTCGTAATGAGTGATTTTGAGTGTGGACATAAGTTAATTTCCTTGTTTTGGCTCAGTGGTAGATATTTATAAATTATCTCCAAACTTGCATATGTGAGTGTGTGTTAAGCATGTTCAAAAACAAACGTCAAGATGTTCTAAGGCGTTAAAAACGTAGGTAATTCCTTAATTTCATATGTAAAACCATATGGTGACGGTGGGAGATGTGTTCATGATTTATTCAATGACATGTCTTATATTCACGTCTTTCCACTTTATCATTATATATGAATATTGTGTTTGACTATTTGAGATTGATTCTCAGGAAAGAATACGGTGAATTGAGGAGCACCAGAAAACAAAGAATTGTGACATCCTCCTAAGATGCAAAGGCGAGTGTATGAGATACATTTTTCAATTGTACATTGTTTTCTTTATATTCCAATAAAGGTGGGCTTCAACCAAATCATTCCAACAGTAGGTTTCGATCAATTCCAATAAAGGTGGACTTCGGCCAAATCATGCCAACGGTGGGCTTTGACCAATTCCAATAAAGGGCTTTGGCCAAATTATGCCAACGGCGGGCTTCGGCCAAATTAAATATAAAGGTGGCCTTCGGGCATTCAACAACAATTTCCATATGGTGAGAGGGATGCCCCTATTCAAATACAAAGGTGGGCTTTTGCCAAATCAAATATAAAGGTGGGCTTCGGCCAAAATCAAATCAATCAAAGGTGGGCTACGACCAAATTTACAACTCGAATCTATTTTAAAAGGTGGGCTTCGGCCAAAACGATTTAAAGGTGGGCTATGGCCAAAATAATTTCAGGTGAGGCTTCGGCCTAGAGTTTTTAAAGGTGTTTTTAAATGAGCGCTTCAGCCTAGGGCTTTCAAAGGTGTATAAAAGAAAAATGGGCTTTGGACTAGAGTTTTAAAGGTTTGGGCTTCGGCCAAAATGTGTTAACAAAAGGGGCTATGGCCCAATTTTTTAAAGAGAAACATTATTCCTTTAGAACTTGAAAATTGTATCTCATACTCTAGTTTCTTTGTCTTTGACTTAGAAATCAGGCAACAGGTTTAGCAATCCACTACGAGGCATCATAGAGGATACTTGGGTTGTAGCTTAGGTGGAGTCCTCGGTTAGTGAAACTTATCGTAGAAGGCTTTCCTCATATTATTTTCTTTAGTTCTTGTGTTGTTAATTATTAAGGGAGATGACTTGATGTTTTAGAGGAGTTGGTGAGTAGTACTTGTTAAGTTAAAATAGTAATAAAGATGTGTCGCTTTTCCCTATTCAAGTTTTGAGGCATTATAGTTCTTTGATTCCATTGAGGCTTATGTTGGAGCATTGTGGGTTCTTGTATTAAGTTACTTGAGGTTTTGGGTAAATAAAGAAAATAAATTTTTTTATTTCCGCACTTTATTTCGGTGTTTGGTTTGGGATGTTACAACTTGGTATCAGAGCTTAGATTGAGAGTTCCATGTTAGGGGACCATAATTTTGAAGTAGTCTTACTCGTCAACAAGGGTGACCCAAGAACACAAAATCCCAATACGAAGGTACCACCCTGACAAAATGTTCACCCTTACATAAAGTTCAGTTTCATACTCCCCGTGAGGGGCAAACCAACCTCCAATAACCCACTCGAGCGAACATAATCACTAGAATAAACTCCGTCACCAGAGTTGACAAGGAACTGGCATAACAGTAGAGAGGTTTTCATCCCAAATAGAAGAATCGATCTCACGTAGAAGGGATACCACTCAACAAGTGATATACAAGGATCCTCATTCATCCAAATGCACAACAACGTTCCCAAGATGGGAATCAACGAACAACTCGAAGCTTACTACTTAGATTTACAAGCAATGATCAAAGAATAGCCGCATGACTTCCGAATACCGCCACCAGGATTCACCCGTAAGGATTTACAATGGATTCACATCCTCTACTAAAAGGGCAAAGACTGAGAATCTAACTTACTTAATTTCGGACATGGATCCACTTTCTAAGACTAAGGCAGTGACCCTACACACCAAAGCCAACTTCAAACAACTCCTCGAGAGATTCAACAACCATCCTACGGAAGTCCAACATCCGATTCTAAAGTCAATCTAGACCTACTAAGGAGCTCAACAATCCACCACCCAAGGAGAATTCAATGCATGGTTTTCATTCGTTTTACTATATGCCATGGATCATGCCAATGTATGCACACATCAATCATGCTCAATGCTAGACAATGTAAGACTCAAAACCAATGCAACCCATTGAGACTAAGAGTCTTTCCAAAGGCCTAAGTTTTCGCAACCGAAAGTTCTGATACCAAGTTGTCACGTCCCGAATTTTCAAACCATTTTTAAGGGGATTATAATTTGAAAATAACTAAAACATAACCCAACCAACCACAATCACGTATGAACCATCCAGGCATGAGATGAAATAAAATGTAGAAATAGAAATACAACCACTTATTACATTAAAAGGCTTCTTTAAATTACAAGATACAAAGATGGCACAAATGCCATTTCCTTTACAAAATAATAAAAGAGATACAAGCTCCACGAGCCTAAGTAAAATACAAAAAGGAGCTTCTCTTCAAACCAAGTATAAAAGTACTCTAAAGACGCGGGTCCTCAATAAGGAGGAGCAAACCTAAAAAAGAAGAGGGCGTTACGCCAAGTCGGGAAAATATATGTTCTACCATGGCTAAGCTTGCCATGGACTCGTGTGTGCTTGTCTAGCATACAATAAATGACTCACAATGAATGATGTACAAGATCATGATCCTCACTCTACAAGTAACATGCTACGACCCCTACGCTACCATTCAAGGGTGTATTCTTTTGATTTCATATAACATATGCCATGCAGTTTGATTCGATTCGTCATTACCATGATTCAAGTCCTTTCTTTAATTTCATGTTCATATGGATGAATCCAAAAATCCCATTACAAAACCATTTCTGGTTCTTATTGTGTTTTTCAAACAATGGATACACCATGGAAGCATCTAGCCAAGTCCCTTCCAGGTTATCCCAATTTTCCATTTATCGTGTTTCCATTGTGTAACTTTGATAGGGTAGGTCCGACATGGTTGTTCCGGTAATACACCATTCATTCCTTTTCATCATTCCCAAAGGCCATCGGGAGGGTTAACGTCACCCCCATTGTGCACAATATCGTGGATGGAGCGACCATCCCGGGAATCATCTAGCCAAGTCCATTCCCGCATCCAAGTATATCAAAACCCCTATCGTTACCATTATAACTGAAGTTCACATTCCATTCCATTTCGTTACATTTGTGGATCATAGTGATAGATTCATGATTGATCACGAGTAACCCTCATGGAACACATCCTCAATATTAGATGTTCATTGATTGAGTTGATTCTTATACCATTTGACCAATGCTACCTAGCTAAGGCTAGCATGTGTATTGCCATGGATCCAATGCATTCTCGACCAATGCTATTTCAATGGAATGAAAAATTCCTTGTCCGACACTATTGCAAATATGGTGATCATGCATATGCTAGCCAATGCCAATACCCAATGCAAGTTCAATCCTTCTCATTCTAAATCTCAATCCTCGTGAATCATGCTACACTCTTAATCTCCCAAATTCATTTAAGTCAAGGCATTCTCCCAAGGATTCACATAACCTAAATTGCACCTCAAGACCCATCCGGGCATTTCATCAAACACTTAGTCTAAGTTAATATAGGACTAAGTACATGTCTCCCCACAACTCGTTCTTAATACAAAACCCAAGCCATCTAGTCACCAATCCAAACCTAACATAATCAAAACCTTCAGCTTAAAATTAATTGATCATAACAACCTCAGTTAACCCAAAATCCCCAATTTTCCCATAATTCCCAACACTAGGTTTTCCTCAATATTTGGGTTTTCTCACTAAAATGCAAGGAACATGAAATTAACTTAGGGAACATCAAATTCTAACCCTAGACGTCACACTTATGTCGCGCCCCGAAAATTTTCCGGTCTTCCCCAACCTTCTTCCTACGACGACGAGCGCGAGGGAGGTTGTGTGCAAGGGGGAATTCCCGTACTTCATTTTCTTTCGTTGGCTTGAATGCGACGGGTTTTTGTTGAAAAAGGGACAGCTGGATTGTTTAACTTTAAAATGTCAAATTAATAACAAATTGCAATCGCCAAAGCAATATACATTTTATTATTAATCTATTTTTCGGAGTCGCCACCTGGTGTTGATACCCCATTTTGGCTCACCACCTGAAATCAGTCAAGTCAAGGCCGGAATAAATCAGTCAACTTCAGAACCGGCCAAATCATACTCAGAA
>NMUG010004144.1:0-14113 GCA_002855965.1 Monotropa hypopitys | reverse complement strand
GTTCACCTGCAAAAAGCTTTCCATAAAAATATGTCTACACATAACTCATCAATATCCCCAGTAATCATTTCGGATTTCATCATCAAACTTCTTCTTTACCTCTGGATGCTTCTCAAAATATTCATCTGCCGTCATGGTACTGATCTTTTTCTGTTACACCATGCACAACGCCATCGGAAATTGAAATAATGGAAACAAGTGAAGAAATGAACAGCGTAAAGCTCTTGTTTCTAGTCTTACCTTCAATTCTTGGACTTCAACAATTTCTTTTTCCAGTCTTTCAGACTCCTTCAGAGATTTCGCTTCTGCTTCTTTCAGTTCCACCAACTGCAACACAAAAGATATACCTATGTTAGTACATGTCCCTTATTGCAAAAAGGCAATGCTCTCTTCAAGCCAAAATACCCGAATACCCGTGTGGAACTATCACATAAAAGATATTGCTCTCTCTCTCGCTCGTTCTCTCGCTGATGTTGATAATGTTTTCATTGTCCCACTGATTCAATCTACCATGAGCTGTGTGCACAGCATATAGGAATCCAGAGATTTACAGGACCCAAAGATTATGATTTCTAATAGCTTTCTTTAATAAGTGAATAATTGTAATAAAAACACGGCTGACCGCAGATCTTGGTGGGAAAAATGAGTTTAAAAAAAACAAGACATCAGACGAATGGTGAAAATGGAGAAGTAGAGGAGAAGGGTAAGCAATCTAACATGTACCAATCAACAAGAAAAAACCTGACGTCTTACCAGGGCCTCAAACTTGGGTTTGTATTGAGGAGTGACAGTGTCTACGTACTTTGGAATTTCAATGCCTGCAAAGTGGGGCGAAAGAAACGAGAACAGGAAATTTTGATATCTATTTAGAAAGCCTAGTTAAAGAACCATTTGCAAGTTTTAAGCTTTGGAAAAAAAACAGAGCAGGGATTAATGAGGAAAAATCCACAGTATTCTGACATCATAATCAAAAAATCTAATAGCAGGGATCCCTGCAGGGATCCATGCAGGAATCGACCAGGATCTCGTCTCTCGGAGTTCTGTATGAAAAATCTAATCCGTTGATAAATTTTAAAATAATATTTTATGTAATCTTGTAAAAAAAATAGCTTATTCAGATAAATGTAATATTTTGGATCAAAATTTTTTTTATCATCTGGATGAGTTGATTTTTTACATGATTAAATAAAACATTATTTTAAAATTTATCAACAGATCAGATTATTCATGCAGAACTCCGAGAGACGAGATCCTGGCCGATCCCTGCATGGATCCCTGCAAGGATCTCTGCTATTAGCATTTGGGTCCCGAATATTTTCTTCCCTCCTTTTTTTTGTCCCCCTCCGCCCTTCCAAGTGGCTAAATCGTGTTTGGTGCCAAGACAATTTGTTGGAGAGAGAAAAAAAACATGACATGCTTGGATGCATGACCGACAAGTGTTGGGGGTAAGACACCAACCTTGTGCTTTTTAGTTCGAGATTTTTATGGAAGCCCGTCAAACACTGAAAACGCAACATGCTAATATATCATGAGGGGCATGATTCAGAAAGTTGAGCTACAAGACACTTCAATTCACTGGTCGCTTAAGTTAAACAGTGAACTGCCCACAAATAACACTAGTGAAAAAAAAAACACTAGTGAAAAAATGACAAACAGAAATGAACTAGACGTCAACAATGTCAAACATACTCTCGTAAGCTTCTTTGTACATGTCAACCAAGCGAGATCCAATTCCTTTTCTATAGTATTCCCAGTCAATGGGCTCTGGTTCCTGCACGAGTTAGAATTAGAAATTGCAAAATGTAAATTAGTTATCTCAGGAATTAATCAAAAATCCCAAGTTTTAAGCTATGTATCTCGTAAACATATTGTGCTGCTAAATTCAAATGGGCAAGCAATGAGAGTCACATATTGTAATTTAAATAGCCTAATTCACGTCATTTATGGATTTGCAATTATTATTTAACGCTTTATATTTAATGTTTCGTGCAAAACATTGTTTTGAAGCTTGCAGGTGAATTAGACTTAAAGTGGCATTTTTACGCTATTTAGAAAGCTATTAAAGTCTCGGGAATTTTTATAAAGGATGGACAATGTTGAAGGTATTTTTCGAAATGATTAAAGCCTGAATTAAAGCATACAAGTATCCCGAGAAAAGCCCGAAGCAACACAGAGAAGCAAGCTCAGAATTCTGCATCAGCAAAGTTCTACCAGTACAAAGAATCTCTCTACTGGTAGAACCTATTCCAGAAAGGAAATTCTGCAAGTCCAATAAGAAATCATTTGGCTATGTAATTATGACATCTCTGCACTCAAGATAGATACCACGACCCTCTGCACTGCAGTGCCTAGGTAGTTCTCCACCAAACTTAGGATCATGTAGATTTTCACATGCCTTAACGAAATCAAGGACTTTATCAACGAGTGTCATCCTAACGAAATTAGGAATCATCTAACTCATCCTAACAAAATTAGGAGTCATATCAATCTCTTTATCATGTTATTCAAACTATGGATTCAATTTGGCCTATGTTCTTTGGTAGAAGCCCATCGACTAATTACTCGTATATTTCTCGTCTTTCCCGACCTATCAGGAGTACCCAGTCAAACCTCCAATATGCAATGTTGTAGATGAGATCCACCGAGGGAATGAAATTCCAGAAAGTAGTCAATCCAATTAAATCCAAGTTCCCTCGAGCTCGAAATGCTCATCTCACATTATTTCATTCTCCCATCATGTCAATTTCATTATATCATTATTATGAGTTAGGGCAACATCCTCTTAACCATGGTTAACAAATTAAACTCAAGTGTCCAACATGGTTTTATGCATCAAGATGCAATTTAAGAAGTCAATTTCATGCTTCCCAATTCAATTTAACACTACTAGACGGTTAGGCTCAAAAGCCTTAATTTTGACCTTGAACAAAAAATCAAGGGTTTACACAAATTTGGGGCCTCCTCAAATTGGAAGGATAACGTTGTTCCAAGAGTCAAAGACAAGTATTTCAACCAATAATCAACCATACTACTCAAAAGCTCTCACTCTCTATCTATCTATCTCTATCTCTATCTCTATCTATCTCTATCTATCTCTATCTCTATCTATCTATCTCTATCTATCTCTATCTATCTCTCTATCTATCTCTCTATCTATCTATTTCTATCTATCTATCTCTATCTCTCTATCTCTCTCCCCCTCTCTCTATCTCTCTCTATCTCCCTCCCTCTCCCTCCCTCCCTCTCTCTCTCTATCTATCTCTCTATCTCTCCCTCTCCCCATCCCCATCTCCCTCTCTCCATCTCCATCTCCATCTCTCTCTCTCTCTCTAAGAGTCAAAGACAAGTATTTCAACCAATAATCAACCATACTACTCAAAAGATTTAGGAGTAATATGAAGTTCAACACCAAAGATCTAGTATGAGTGGAATAGACCCAAATATTCTTCAATCAATGCAAAAATCATGTAACACAAATATATATACATGAGGTATAGAGAATCCTACCTTAGAAGTGTCCCGAAACATCCTAGGTAAGGGTTCTTCATAAATTATGTTGAAACCCGGATGGATGTGAAGATCTTGAAGCGATCTATAACCTTTGTTGGGTTGTGAGTAGAGAGAAAACGCATATGGGTTATGAAATAAAAGACCCAAGGGCTCTATTTATATCCCTCAAATGAAGAAACGAGAGTCTTCCAACTACTACGAGAAATAATCACTCTATTTCCAAAAATTAAAGCTCTAGTCTTCCGGAACACATGAACCGAGACTTTAACTTCCGAAAATAGTCCCTCTATTTCCGGAAATTAAAGCCTCTGGTTACACACCAACACAGAACCGACATTACCGAAAGTTTCCCCCCTCCCTTGACCACAACTTCTGGAAATCTCTTCCTTCCTTCACTTCTCATTTCCGGCAATCACTTCGCCTAACTTCCACTTCCGGAAATCATCACCCTTCTGGTAATCACTTCTCCCTTCAGTTCTCATTTCCGGAAATTCTTTCAAGTCACTCCTCACAGTCCAAGCCACCACAACTACTTCCGGAAATCACTCAATCATTTCCGATAATAAAAGGTTCTGTCCAAATTCTTTCGACTAACTTCAAACTCGATTCAAACTCAACAAAAACGTCACAAATCAACCCCGAACACTAGAATATCCTCAAACAAGGCCACAAATCATAATTTCCAAGATAAACTCCAACCTCCAACAATATTTTCAATAAAAGGGAGTCAATATTGACTAAAAATATTCTGGAAATATAATATAATATTCTAGAACTAAACATTATGAAAAGTCTGCTATACTCAGCTACAATCTGCCTGTCAGCTAACCTCCAAGCTATCCCTGAAAATCTAGAAACCGAAACCGAAACCGAATTCCAGGAGAGTTCATCAAAAATCATATGAAATAATTAAACATGAACAGTACAACAATATTCTGATGAATAACAATATGAAAACGAATCAATCACACGTATCAACATATTCTGTTATTCTTTCGTTCTTTTATGTGATACATAAACTACCATCCAGGTATAGCATAGAAACAAGCATTGATCTAGCCAAACTATGTCTAATTGGGGCTATCACCGGCACAATTGTCATTATAATCTTCGAACATTAGGTCAGATTTTTATTTCATTGATTCCATCTTTTATATTCATCTCAACTATGCCATAATTCTCATTAAATAGGCCTTTCAAATCACCACAACAATAAAAAGATGGATATCTAACAAATAAAACGTCTAATTAAAGCATATAAAATCTAAAACAACTCACAAATAATCTTTGGATATGATAGTTGATTATTTTGGCACCTCAAACTTGTCCTTATCACCTGATAAAGTCAACATGTTAATATCCGACAAATTTCATAATCATGATGCATTGAACAATGTACATGCATCATAATATGTCAATATCCACAGTATATATCAAAGCAAAAATTAAATGCACAATTAAAAGCTAACCGAATATTATTTATGATTTTTATTTCGTTTATTTTAAATTTTACAAATTTTGTGCTATTTTCCACAGCAGTCTCACATTTTGGTATATTGATGATGTATACCGAAATGTATTATTGATTCCCGCATTTTGAAATATATTCTGAAGCTTCCCATTTTGATAGGTTGAAATGCATTTCGATATGTTCGATCAACACATTCCAGAATGCATTCCTTTTATTTTCATTTCGGAATACTGATTTCTTAAATGCACACATTCTGATATGTCTATTTTCAACATATCGATATATTGCCCCTTTTAAAATCTTCCGGAATTTCCAGTTCCTAAACATTCCGATATATGCCTATAGCATATACCGGTATACACGTGTATATCAGAGAAACCCATATTTCATCCTTCGATTCTTCTTCAACTCATTTCTATGTAATATATACAAACAACGTTTCATATATCGTTTCGAACATGATAATAACAGATCTTTTAAAGGGTTAATTTAAGCTTCATGCCCCAAGATCCCAAATTAAATCTGCCGAAACACATCAATCTCATATTTTACTATTTATAACCGATTCTTTAACAAATTCAAATAAACCCAGAAATTTCTACAATCTATAAGTGATTAGAGTATTTACTGACTCGTTCAATTGATTCTCCAGGTTTAATTTTGAATTCTCGAACAATCCTTCGATCCCTCTTTGATTTACTTATATTTTTCCTCCAAAATCCCTTCAATTCCTCTCTCTCTCTCTCTCTCTTAACTGTTTCAGAATGTTTTTGGGTGTAAAGTGATTCCACTGAATACATTTGATTCAATTTAGAGAACAAAAAATCCACCGCTTAACTTAGATTCAACACCTGGAACCATTATATATTTCGGTATATAATTGCATATATTTCGGTATGCATAATTCCTTAAACATTTTGGAATACCTTCTGAGCATTCTCATGCCCACTGAATTACCACATTTCTGTATACTAATTGCCACATACCGATATGTTAAGATATCCCCAGCCAAATACCAGAGAGCATTTGTTCATATTCCAATATATATCCTATTATATTTTGGGATACATCCTCAAGCCATTCCCACATTTCGGTAAATACCTTACCACATACCGATATACAAAAACCTCCCTGAGCTAAAATCTATAGAGTTAATCTTCACATTTCGGTATGTGTGATTATTACATTTTGGTATACTCTAAATTTTCTGGGCCAAGAACCAGATAACCATTCTCCACATACCGATATACAACTTAACTCATTTCAGTATATATTCCATAGACAGTTTTGCATTTCGGTATAAGGATTTATTAAATTTCGGTATAACAATACTCTTTGCGCCAAAATCCAGAGAGTATACATTACATATTTCGGTACGTGTTTTTTCACCCTTTACCATATTCCGGTATACAGAGGCTTATAAGCCAAATTTCCAGACTTAAGGTTATTATTTCAGTATGTGTTTTGAATCAATATACCAATACTTTGTCATCCTATTCTATTATCCAATAAATTGATCCTTTAACAAATGGAATTCCCATTTCAAACCACATAAATTTAATTCTAACATGGTTTCCCATTAAATTTTCTCAATGTGTAATTATCGTAAATTATTTTAACCACATGCATAGACTTGCATTAAAGTAAATAACTTACGAATTTTCTAAGCCGGGTGTTACAACGACCTACCACCCCTTAAAGAACATTTCGTCCTCAAAATTTAATAGCACTCAAAATTTTAGCTACTAGTACAACCTCCATCAATCATGGCGAACTTCAAAGCAACCCCGAACGCTTAACCCAAACTTTGATTCCTCAAACCCACGCGACCACCTTATTTCCATAATTGCTCCAAAGTACCTTATTACTTATACAATCGCCTTATCCCCACAATCCCTGAATCAATCAAACATGGACAAGGGATCTGACCCACACTTCGCAACAAGAAGACGTGAAAACATCATGCACCAAATATACTATACGACAAGATCGAACTGCACACCATCACCATCCCACCAATCTCTTCCATGATATTAAAATACTCAATGAAGCGTGACAATCAATTATTCTCTTCGTCCAAGCAAAGTTTCTCAACGAGGCAATATCTTGAGAAACCCGAGATTTTCCAATCTCAAATGATAAAGATTATCGATGACGATATGTATAACTCCTACAACGACCTTGGGCGACCAACAATCTTTAATGAACCATATTGAACTACTCGGTTGTTGTTTCGTTACTTCATGTTCCATAATTGATGTCTCATTTGCTTCGGTCCAACAAGTAGGCGACTACACTGTCGTCCGCACAACAGTCCAAGTGCCGCTATCCAAATACCCAACTAACTACCATCATCGCATACACATCCAGAAAGGGAAACATATCTACCCAACTCTCCTATAAATCTAATACATATGCCCACAAACTATCTTCTAAAACATAGATGGTGTAGCACGAGTGACCATCATCTTTTGAAAATGAACAACATTGAACACAAGTGCCTCCTTCCTCAATCTGCCAACGGTAACCCCAAATTTCATTTTGGCCTTTCGACGACTTCGACAAACCCGCCATGATGTACAATAACGAAACACCTCATGAATGACCAGTAGTCCAATGGTTTCCCGAAACAACCATGCCTCCATTGCGACTCATACCAATTATCCAACTAAAATGACCACCAAAATTTCCCCCAAACTAAAGATATGGGCAAATGCTCGCGGAGACGAACAATATGATCGCTTCTTCCAAAGATTTCACACAGCCGTGCAAAAATAACATCGAGAATGGAAGAACACTCTGATACGGTAAGGATACACTAACACGATCGAGGATATGCCGATACAATCGAGGATACGCCGACACGCCGCGCACTTATCCGGACTTACCTCCCAAACGCGTATGTGTATATCACACACACCAATATACACCAATCCTCACAACACCGCACACACACTCTACTGCAGTAATCGAGTGACCTTAGAAATTTGTTTTAAGATGCGACGACTGATCACTCTTCTCAAATCAATCTCTCCATGTTATTCTTTCAACACAATAAAGAATATATATATATATACACACACACCAAGTCACACACATTGTCAAGCCCGAACCAAACAAGAGCAAGACAACAGTCACACCAAGTCTACCACACTCACAGTCACAGTCTCACAACAAAGGACATCAGAGCCCCCAACACAATTTCTCACTCTCATACCACTACGCAAAAGATGTGTATTACTCGCACTTAGAGACTCGCGATCCAACCGAATACGAACAACTCCACCACCTAACAAACGAAAAACAAATCACAACACCGCAACAGGTGAGACCGTAGTGAATCGCGACTAGAATTTAAAGATTTCCATTTTCCCAATGGACACTTCCCACCAATACGGAATACCAAACTCCATAACCTAATCTGAATTGCAATGAGAACAAAGGTCGTAAGAGAATGTCAAATCTCAAGATCGGGAGGGGGGGGGGGTCATTTCTCAAACTCAAATGGGACAGAATATCATACCAATACATCGAGTCTCTTAAGTCATAAAGTTGTCGGCGAAGGATTCAATATCACATAGATTCTCCCTTACTATAACTCCGACAGCGAGGGATTTGAAGGGTTGATGTCTAACGAAGAGTAAGATAGAAACTCGGTCGCAGATCGAATACCAAACATGCTCATTCTTCTGAACTGAAATCTGATTTGGAACCCTCGGAGTTACTCAAGACCTAAACTATATACGTTGCTCCAAGTTAGGTGGTCGATACTGAACGACTGTTGTACAAGCCCTAACATACCACGATTTCTATCCTTGCGGTAAACCCTTACTACTAGCCCCACCTGGCCACTCCGAACAAAACTATTATGAACATCCCACATAGTATCGAACCAATTTGTCGCATTGCACAAATAACTTGGCTTCAACTAATACTTTAGGTGCACCTTCAACACACGAATATTTAAACCCAAATGTTCTTGGAAGACTTGAAACTTATTCTTATGTCAATTCCTCCCTGAAACTTCCTGACCAAGCTCTATCATCCCAAAACTATCATACTCCATCATTTCATAAAGACCACGTTTCTTGGTTCATGATTAACTTCTGGATCGATAAATAAATGCCTACTTCAAACCTATTACATGTACTCCCTTCCGAACTCACCATACCCTGTACAAAAACAAGACAACACATGGGATCCAAGGGTTTATTGGCACGGTCCCGCTGCACTACTCCCATTTCTCAAATAGTTATCACAACGACACCCAACAAGGAGGGGACGAGAAATCAACGACGAGGCATACTAAAATCGATATCCCAACATGAGCCTCCAACAATGAATAACACAATGGGTTCAGATACTTCATGCATCAAAAACAATAACAACTCCTCATGGTTGAACTACCCCATGACATGGGTGCAATTCGATGAAAAATTCCCAAACAAAGAACCATGGTTGTGAAGCACCTGATAGGCTAATCAGACGATCACAATCCTTTTAAGTTCAACCAATACCCAACACGAGTTATGATAACACAATAAAGTACCAAACATGATGTTCAACAAACCCAACTAACAGTACATCTGAATCCGTAATGAATCAACTCTAACTCCATTCTCATCTCAATCTGACCACTTCATATTATGACCTCAAACCATCGCTTTAAACCCTAAGACTCCTACGATAGAACTAGAAATTATCTATAAATATCCCAAAACAATTTATTCTCAAAGCTAACATGCTCAACACCCATACAATCCAGCTATGACAAACACCTTCCAATTCCGACACGTCTCTCTACAAGCAACTCTACTTATGACCTTCAACTTCTCTCACGACACTATAACCACCATCAAAATGGCCTAAATACACAAATACTTCCATTCACCCCAATCGTCTCATTTTCTCAAGTCCTCAAATCCAACAACATTACTCAACCGTACTTCACAAAACACAACACCCACGCCCACTCGCTTGGCAACTCAAGCCCAATATTCATTAACGAGCGATCCACTCTCACTCAAACACTCTATCACCAAATGTTGTCTTAACGTCAAACACAAGTTCCAATGGTCATCCCATACTGAAACAATCAATAAGGCTAGGCACACTACTATGGTGCAACGCATAACACGACTCAATCACCTATCTACATCATCCAACAAGGAAAAATAACTACAAAGTGATACCCTTGCTACTCTACCACCAAACAAAGCTCAACCACGATATGAGATGATCGCGAGCTAAATACGTATCGACATTAAAATATAATGGAACCTAGAAGACCACTTAGGTAATTATTTCCAAAATCTACAAGGGATTCCAACTCCAAAGACGAGGGGCGGATCACATCCCAACAACAATACAATGGTCGAAGCACAACAGTAATATGATCGATTTTAAACGATAAGAAAGGATCAACAACGAGATCGTGGAAGGATTCACATTCTTAAACAAAAGGGTAAGAATCAAAACTCGTGATATTCTTATGAAAAAAGGACTCGTATCTTCAAAACAAGGCAAGGATCAAATTCAACGAGAAAGAGTGATCGAAATCCAAAAGGATCAACAAGCTCGAACATCAAAAGTAATCAACAAGAGGATTGAATGTCCAAAGACATCCAACAATAGGGTAGAGCGGTGTGTGTGTCAGGGGTTGTTCTTACACTAAACACTTTCTCATTCCATTTCACAACATACTTATCAGAACGGTGATCCATTGATGACTTTGTTCATGAAACCCTCGCTGAAACCCTTTATTCATCGTGTATTGCTCATTGCACACTGTTCATTTTCAGCATCTTCTCCAATGATCTAAATTTCGTTTCCGTTGGTTATTCGTTGTTTGTGATTGTAGTATTCTCGCTTCTTGCACATTAATGATGATCCATACTTGTCATCATTATTGATTTTTTGAATTGTAGTTGGTTCATTGGGTAGTAGTTTTGGTTGTTGCTCGTTGTCGTTGGTAATTGTTGGTCGTTGTTGGGTGGTGGTTTGGTTGATTTATAATGGTTGACAATCCGGATTCGAGCTCAAGTTCTTGTGTGGTTGTCAACACGTCCTTCTTCTATGACATCTTTCTCTACTGCTAGGGCTACAAACGAGCCGAGCTAAGCCGAGCTCTGTCAAGCTCGAGTCCAGATCAACAAAAAATAGGAAGGCTCGAGCTCGGGCTCATTAAAGCTCGACTCATTAAAAAAATCAAAAGTTCGGGCTCAGCTCGAATGAGCTCGATACTACATAAATGAGTCAAACTCGGCTCGAGCTTGTTTGAAAAGCTCGAACTCAATATGGGTACTTAAAAACTCACCTCCTTTATATAGACTAAAAAACTACAAGTTCTTTCAAAACTTCTGATGTGATATTGCAACACGAGTTCGCGAGCTCTTAACGAGCCGAGCTTAGCCGAACTTTATCCAGCTCGAGCTCGAATCGTTTATTAAACGAGTTGGATAGTTAGGTTCGAGCTCGTTTATTTACCGATCGAGTCGAGCCCTTACCGAGCCGAGACGAGCTCGCAAGCCGCTCGGTTCGTTTGCAACCCTATCTACTGCTATGTTCACTCAGAAAAGCTCGTCTATTTATTGTGTTGCTACCAATAATCTCTGGATTATTAATTCAGGTGTCTTTGATCGTCGTCTACTGTGTTCACTGGTCATCAAGCCCTTGGAAAACCTCCTATGTCACCTTAGTTGAAAATTTCACCACTGATATTGCTGATTTGGGTTTTGTTACTCTTAGTTCATCATTCTCTTTGGACTCTATTTTACATGTCCCTCGTTTTCCATTTAGTCTTTGTCTATGAGTAAATTTACCAAATTCTTAAATTGTTCAGACACATTTTTTCTTGATTGTTGTGTCTTTCAGGATCTCGTGACGGGGAGAAAGATTAGTGGTGGAGTTGAACGAGGTGGACTTTACTATTTTGTTGATGACGATTGTCGTAGCTCTATGACTGTCCTGTCCTAGTTCTAGGACCCATTTCTTGTCTATAGGGAAAGCCACCCAGATAAAGGAAGCATCCGTGGGGTCAACTTTTGCTTCATAGTTAGGCTAAGTGTGGCACGTTACCAATCCAAGCGTGCAATCGTCTCCATTTTCCTTTTCACCTTTCAGTCTTCTGTTTTACCTTACCAGCATCGTTGTCATCTTGGTCCTCCATCTTTCCAGAACCTTGAATGGATGTTACCTACATGTGGTCATCTTAAGTCGTTTCCTTGTGAAGTTTGTGAATTTAGTAAACATCGTTGTGTCTTTTTTCACTAGAATAGAGAGTCGTGTGTCTAGTCCTTTTCATTTGGTTCATTCTTATATTTGATGTCCTATGTGTGTGTAGTCTCGTTCTGGTTTTCATTAATTTGGTGTCTTTGTTGATGATTACTATGTTATCTTATGAAAGAGCATTTCAAGTTGTACTCAATCTTTAAATCTTTTCATATGAAAATAAAAATTCAGTTTGATGTTGCTATTCGTGTTTTTCATTTTGATAATGCCCATGAGTATTTTCATTTTATTTTATCCACATTCTTTTATGATCGCGAGATTATTCGCCATACCTCTTGTGCTCGGACTCCTCAACAAAATAGAGATGTCGAATGCAAGTTGTGTCATCTGCTAGAAGTTACCCGTGCTCTCTTGTTTCAGATGCAGCTACCTAAATATTTTTGAAGTGATGTGTTTCTTGCAGCTTGTTATCTTGTCAACCGCATGCCTTACCCCCTAAGATCTTTGTTCACCATGTTGTGTTATTTCTTATATGCACTCTCCACTCCTTACCCCCTAGGATCTTTGGGTACACCAGTTATGTTCATGCTCTTGATCTTGGTTGGGACAAACTTCATCCCCGATCTATCAAGTGTGTTTCTCGATTACTCTCACACTCAGAAAGGTCATAAGTGTTATTCTACTTCTCTTCGTCATCAGTTTATAAGTTCTGATGTTACATTTAATGAGTTGTTCTTTTTCGGTCTCCCTCTGTGCACCCGTCACATTACGTGTTCATTTTAGTCTCATTCCCACCACACCCACATGTGAAACCTTTGTAGGTATATTTGTCGGCACAAAATTTCGCCTGCTCCTCCACAACTCACCATCACATCTTCTCCTATGTTGTGCGATCCGATTTTGTCGTGTCTAGTTGTTCCCTCACCTTCTTTGGACTCCTTCTCATTGCACTTCGTAAAGCTAAACGTATATGTACCACTCATCCTATTGCTCAATGTCTCCTATGATCATTTGTCACGTTCTCTTCGTGCGTTCGCTACTTTTGTTTCGTCTATCTTTGTGCCTAATACTATTGAGGGGACGTTGTCTATTTCTAAGTAGCGGATAGCTATGAACGATAAAATGTATGCCCTTCATCACAATGGTACTTGGAAGTTGGTACCACTTCCTTCGGGAGAAACTCATGTTAGTTGTCGTTGGGTATTTACTATTGTTGGGGGCCGAACTCTCAGGAGGCCGGAGCCACGACCAACACCGGGAGGACCACAGCTCAGGCCAGCCAAAATGCGGCCGAACAGATCTTAGCCAGCGATAGGGCCTCTCTGGGGCTCTCTCCGGCCCGGAGACTCAAAGCTCAGAGGAGGAGCCTAGCCGAAGAGCCTATCAGTCAAGGTCATACGACCGAGCAGAACAAGGGCCGACGAGAAGGCTCTCCTGGAATCACTTCTACGCAGAGGTCCCTTGGCCCAGGACGGCCCGGTCAACGACAAGCAACGCCGAAGCAGCTCGCTTCGGCCAGACAGGATAAAACGCCTTGTTCGCAGCGAATATTCCCTCGTAGACAGCATCCCGGGTTTCGCGCACATGGCAGACACGCCTGACACAGAATCAGCTTTTCCGTAATTCCCGCCGCACGTCAGACAACCTTTTTCAGCTTTTCTGCCGCCCAAGGCTGTCAGGCGGCGCCGACTGACGCTGTCGGAAACCGCCCGGTCGGCCGCACGCTTAGAGGGGACAGGTGCACTGTCCCATGCCGCGGATGGGCGGCTCACCTGCGCCGAAGCGCGTGGCCAGCACTCTCCGATGTTCTATATAAGGAGCTTGGCGTTCAATGCATGGTACACACTCTCTCACTAGCCAAAACTCTGTTCATTTACTTTCTCACTCTAAACCTTTGCTGAC
>NMUG010004143.1:0-14114 GCA_002855965.1 Monotropa hypopitys | reverse complement strand
AAGGTTATGCTGAGCAGACCTATTTATAGGTTCCCCCCAGGTACATACACAGCTGTAAACATTAATGATAAATGCATACATACCGAGGCGGTCAGTTTGACCCGCAAATCGAAGCGCGACACGTGGCGACCCCTGACACTCGTGTCTAATCAATGTCCTGACGCCTGTCAGGTGACATCATAAATGACGCCGAAGAAAAATTAATGAATACTACTCTCCCGAAGCATGGCGTCCGGTTGACCAATTTCAATCTTTTAATAATATTGTTATTTCTCAATTATAACTCTAAAAATTATACTAGAGTCTCTAAAAAATATGAAATTGGTCCGTTTTATGAACCTCAAAATTAATTGTGTTTCAAACTTAACAGTGAACTATTATATTTTCATTGAACTTTTCTTTTTATTTTCATAGTTTGTTGGTTTTTTACTTTTTTAATAATTGTTACTTATATTTTTATAAACGAAATTAAAAAAATCACGGTTTATATAGTTAAATCACCGAATGCTTGTAACGCATGTTCTTGCTTGTGTTCAATCTATTCCTACTTTGAATGTTTAATACACATATTTTTGCATGCCTGCACACTGCACGACCTAGAGTGTTTTAAGCATAACAATATGATAACAAATTTTTTCTTTAAATTATTTGTAATAGGTGCCCCTTTAAATTAAAGTTTTGAATCCGCCCCTGACCACCAGTGGACCGAATGGAACAAATCCTGAGTGGAGTTATCAACGTTATGCAGAGGAGTATAACCAACAAGGAAATGAGCAAGTTAGTGTGAGAGAAATTCTGTCAATATTAAGAGATGTTTTGGGAAACAAATACTAATGCACTTATTGTTAAATTTCACCATAATGTATAGTTGTGGAAGAACCTTTCATAAAACTCAAGACTAACTCCAACAAAAGAACAAAAAATACATCAGTGAAGAAACGATGAAGTAATATCAACACTCTTTTATTGATGCAGGATCGTATAATAAAAGTACATAGTCATTTCACATGAATGATGAGAACACATAATAGAAGAAACAAACATCACATAACAAACGAAACAAACATCACATACTAATGTGTTCTTTTTTTATGCAGAGTATAGTGGTTCTAATGAACCACTTTATTTCATCCCACGCGTACAAATATGATCCCACGCGTACAAATGTGACGGGAAAGGCAGTGGAAGTAGTTTCATCAGTCGTCAGAAAATTATTAAAATCAGACTTCCGGACATTCTCTCTCACACGTTCACCATTATTAGTAGGGGTACACACGGTCCGGATCGGATCGGTTTTCTATGAATCCAAGGACCGATCCGATGCTCACGGTTTTTTGATATTGTAATCTGTGTCCAAACCACGACTCACGGTTTTATGAGCCGAACCAATTCGCGAACTACGGTTCGGTCCCGATTTTATCAACGTTTTTTTACTTTTGCACATAACTCAAATTGACATTGAAGTATATCAAAAGTCTAAAAAAATTTCAATTTAAAATCAAATGATCCATAGAATTATGTACTTAGAGAATTAATGAACTAACAAATGGTCCATAGAATTTAGAATACAAACATATTTTAGTAAAATGTATATATAAACAAAATAATACTGATAAATAGCTCATTTGAAAATTTAAAGGTCAAGTGCTCAAAGCACGAGTCAAATTGTCGAATGGACGAATCAGTGCCGAATGCACGACTTATATTCGAAGTCATTGGTCGATTGTCATCAGCCAATCACTTTTGTGTTCATTCAAATTATTTTTGCCGAATTAAATATTTTGGTTAATGTGGTGTCCCGATTTCATTACTGTGTACCGAAAACATGGATCGAGTGTCGTCACTTATCAGTGCCGAAGGCACTACTAAAACCCGTTTTTTGTCGTACCGTTATGTATTGTGTTGCACTTCTATTCTGTCGCACCGTGACATCGACACTGACTATATCGAAAATACAGATTGAGTGTCGTCACTCATCATGAGTGTCGAAGGCACGAATCAGTGCCGAAGGCACTACTAACACCCAAAGTTTCATAGTACATTTAGGTATTGTGTTTCGTTTTCTATTCTGTCAAAAACACAGATCGAGTGTCGTCAATCATCATTGTATCTTTACGTATTGTGTTGCGCTTTCTATTTTGTTGTCCCGTGCCAGCGGCACGGGTCATTCGCTATATTGAATAAAGATGAAAATTGTGATTTTTTTAATTTTTAAGAAAAAATCATAAGGTATGAATCAAGCATGTTTATGGTGTTTTGAGGATTAAAGTTGAGGTTTTAGTGATTATAGAAGTTATATATCACGTCTATGATATTGGTTTTGAGATTTTTGGTTAAGATGATCAATTTAACAAGTTTTGGGCATGTTAGTTCAAAAAATTGCATAAAATCTCTGAATTTGTGACTGGACAGTAGGAGATCAGTTGAAGACTGATAGATTGATCGGTATGCCGGCCAGCATGTTGTCGATATATCAGTGTGGTACCGATTAGTTCAATTTTAAGTTTTTAGTATTCATAAAGGAGATCCAAAGACAAGACCATGGACCGGTATACCAGGTGGTATTCTGACCGGTGCAACGATTTGCGTACCGTTAGGCCAATTTGGAGATACCGAAAGGGGGTGCTCAATAGGCATACCAGTTGGTTACCAATCAAAGGAAAGTTTGGGTTTTTGTTCAGAAGGTTGGTAAAGAGGTAGTAAATGGTTTGGGACTTAATTAAGGAAGGTAAACAGAGGTTAACAAAAGTTAATAAAGACCTCGGTGTTCAAGAATAAAATAAAAACAATTATTAATTACTAAGTCAAGTTATATAATCTTTATTGATTGTAACATGCTGAAGTTGAATCAGGTGGGGAGCCAAGCTCGTCTACAGTGCCAAAGTGATTGTTAGACATAATATTTGTTATCGGTGAGTTTGTGAGATATCCCAACCGTATATGTGGTACAATTTACTTATGAATGTGTTACTGTAATACCCGTTCCCGATTTTTTATTAAATAAATCTTTTAGAAAATTTTGAGGATCATGAAATTAAAAGGATTGTAAATCCTATATAAATTAAAGGATAGAAATTCGCAAGTGGTAGTCGTCGGGATGATCGGTGTAGTATCAATCCTTATGAAATAGGAAAGTGAGGTGTGTGTACTTGGGAAAATTATAGAAGGGATTTAGATTGCTAATTTGATGTCTAGATTGATGGGGAAGTGTTTGGATTTGAGTTTGGAAGGATGAGTATCAATTTGGAGGTGTTCGGAAGTGCTAGAGGAGGCCTCATCTGGACCACGTATGGGTCTCGTTCGGATGAGGGATCAGAGAGGTTGGCCAGGGGTTTGGGTGTCAGTCGTGTGGACCATAGTGGTCGGTCGTCCGGACGAAGGGTCGTCGTCTGGACGAGGGTGAGGGTCGTCCGGACAAGAAATGTTGTTTGTGCATTAAATGAGGGGTAACTTCAGGTTTTCACTTCCTAGGGTGTTTTTATACACCCCAAATCATTTCGGGTTGGGGGCATTCGAGTTTTGGCCTCCATAGGAGCTATTGAATCACTATAGATAGTTAGATAGAGAGAGGAAGAGATCCATGGCAAAATGGAGGTCCGGGTTCGATCCGAGGCCAGATTTGTGAAGCGTGAGGCGCGTAGATGCTTCTACGAGTCACAGTAAATATTTTCCATCAATTCCTCAAGTTGTATTTTGATTTACTTGGGTTTTAATTTAGGAGTTTAGGGTACTATGGTACCTAGGTTGTGATTGGTGTTGAGTAGTGAGTATATCTTGCTATAAATCGTACATAGGTGTATAGATGCACACTAAGTGTTTGATGATATGCTTGGTTGACAAATCGATTAGGTAGGTATATTCCTATGGAGTGGTAAGTGTGTGCGTTGTCTTGAACATTAGGATTGGCGAAACCTTGAATGCGATAAATCTCGCTTAGTTCCCAGAATCATCAATTTGTGTCGTGAACGGATAAAAAAACCATATTTTAATTGATGGAACTTGTAGGAGAATTCATGTTTGGGGGATCATGCTTGACGTAGAACCTTAGTGAAATTATAGAATCGAACTTGGTTGTACCTACGGTGTTTATGTGTAACGGTTCAGAAATCTATAAAATAATTATCGGGAATATGTTTTTATAAACAACGAAAATAAGAGATTTTATTTATTAAAAGTGAGTTTACATAATAAAATATGAAGGTTGGGATTCGATAAATGATAATCTAGTGGTTTGGAGTAGTGAGGATCCCCGGTGTTGAGTTGGCATTGTTTTGGGTTGTTCTGGCAATGTGCCGAGGGCCTTCTAGTCCTATTACGACCACGAAATATTCTGAAAATTAAGATATATTCTTCATTATACTTGTAGATAATTTTATTATGAACGTAACGTAACTTGAATCGTCTCAATCAGAGTTCGTACGAAGACGTTATGATCGAAATACCCAGCAACAGTTTTGGTGAAAAAGCTGAGAGTTGCGTTACTGGTAACACGACATGTTGCATTACCGGTAATGGGTGTTCTTGGCCGAAATGCTGAGTGTTGCGTTACCGGTAACGCGACATGGCGGGTTACCGGTAACGGGTCTAGCGAGGCTTTTGACAAACTTGCATTAGGGGAATTTTGGTCATTCCCGGGGGCATATATATACATTTTTCGTGTAATGGGTCTCCCAAACCCATTTTTCAGCCTCCTTCCCCCTCCAACTCTCCCGTAAGTCACTCTTTCTCCCTCACCTCTCTCATTATCTCTCTTTCCCTTTTCTCTCTCACGTATGGTCTCTCACCCTAGGTCTTTTGGAGAAAAGACGTTCACTAACGTTGAAGAGCGTCGCAAGGGCTACGCGGTGGTGGTCTTAGATCGTTGATTCGCGAAGAATCCCTCACCTAGAGAATCTTCTCACTCGTATGTATATATGTGTAGTAGTGTACTCACTTGTTCCCTTCCCCCTTCGAGTCTATGGAGATATTTGGATTAGAGTTCATGTATGGTTAATATAGAAAGGATTAGAACCATAGTCTTGGGTTTATGTGGAGTGTAGAGTGTTGTCTCCTTGGCCTTCAAATTTATGAAGGCCAAGTGCTCGATGAAATGTGTGAGTTGTTGTTAAAAAGGGAAATTTAGGGTTGAGAGTATGTTGACGGATTTGAGGAGTCATTGGGTGGCCTTGGAAATCCAATGGCCACCATGTGTTCGATAAAATGTCAAAGCAGACTATGGACTTGATTTGGAAGTTTGGTGAGTCGTCTTAGGGACATTTGAGGACTTAGGAGTTCCCAACACATTTTGGCCTTTCGTAGTCAATCAAACTCCTAAGTAGTCATTGAAGTGAATTTGGGATATGTCATGGATGTCTGAGAGTGTTGTAGGGGAATGATGTCCCTTAAACTATTGGAGACTTCCCCCATGCCTTGTAGTGTCATGGTGTGAGTTGGAAATCAATGGGTGAATCATGATGAATCAAGATAGTCTTGTGACTTATTCAAATTGGTGTGATCACCCTTGATGTGGTCAAGGATGAGTTGTGTCGTGGTGAACTAAAGAATGAACTTAATGTTTGCAATGAATGTCCAATATAGGGAATGTGTCCTACGAGGGCTACCCATATGCAATCTTGAATCTTTCATTCTAAATTCACAACTCCGCGAAATCAAAGAGATGAATCTATAATAATGTGAATGGGTATTTCGTGCCCAAGGTAATTTTATAACACCTTTATATGTGTTAAGTGGGAGATACGTATTCCGTAAGTCACAGAACCCCTAATGATTATATGTGTTAGCATATTACTCCCTTATTTTGATGAGGTTGAGACACGTGACCCTTTTGTCTTGACAAGTTGAGAAGATGCTGTAAAATATTAATAACAACGAATAAATGTTGACTATCTCCTATTTTATAAAGGTGGACTTATGTGGCTCCCTTGTTTTGACAAGATTGAGAGTGATGGAAAACTTAACTCAATCATTCAAATATCCCGAAATTTATCAGTGAATCCAATCTATAACAGTCTAAGAGTGAGCAAAGATTGTAGAATGACTTGGTAAGTATAGTTGGGTATTGTGGTTCTTTAGGCTCTTTTGATTGGCCCTTTGGGGTTGTCTTACCCCTATAGTAGAGTTTCTGGCTTGTCCTTGAGTCGTTGTCCATCTGGTTGGATTTTGGAGACTACTTTATTGTGCCCTTGTTGGGGCTTTAAGGATTACAGTTTGTGTTCACTGTCAGTTTGACCTTTGTATCCATTGCACTTAGGAATGCGTCTACTTTTCTCTAGTCTTGTCCTTTATCTACTTTCAGTACTTTTGCATGTGGACACTTGGGCACACACCCATTGTGTGCATACTTGTTAGTAGTTAGTGGTTTCTTGCTGAGAGTGTTGTTAGCTCAGACCCTCTTCCTTCTTTCCCCAGTCTATGTGTGTAGGAACAAGAGGACTTGTTGATTGGAGATCTTATAATAGCTGTTTGGTTTTCTATCGAGGTTGTCACTCCCTTTACTTTCTATTCTGTTTACTTTAGTAGATGTTGTAGTTTGTTGTTGTACCTTTACTCTTTTGTACTTTTGTACTCTTTTGTACCTTTGTACCTTATTAATGGATTCTATTTCACTTCATTGGATGCTTATGGATTGACACTATCACGCCCCGGATTTCAAACCATTTTTTTTTGAAATACAGTTTAAATGATAAACAAGGGGATACAACTACTTGCCATCTAGATACAGTCAGTTGAATTTCTCATTACATCACAGAGTAGTATAAAGTAGAACTACAAAGAGGTACAAGCGGAAGTAAATTACAATAACTGTCATACTATAACTGCTACAGTGAATAGAAAGAACTACAAGTACAAGACAAGTAAATGAAACTGAAGTACAACGTGAAGGAAATACAACTGAAAACACTGTAACTGAAATATGATGTCCAAGAAGGACAACTGAAACTAAAGTAGCCGAGTTCAAGAAAATCCAGCAGTTGACTCGAATTCCAAATCACCAAGTCCTCCTAGCCCTGCAACACAGAACTAAAAAAAGAGAAAAAGGAGAGTCTGAGCAAACAACAGCTCTGTGATAAAAACCCTAACTACTACCAAGCATGCACATACGGTGCATGCCTACGTGTACACAAGTAAACGTACCAGAACAGTAAAGAGGCCAAAGTGTCCAAGTAACCCAAACAACACGTGGTGCAATCCAAACTCAAGCCATGGTAGACATAGACGTGTTACCAACAGATACGTATTTTCCAATCCTCAAGACTAAGTGTGTGCAAGTAGGAAAGTCTCCTAGGTCCAACCAACGTAAACTATGATACAACTCAACCAAACTCCCTACTACGGTAAAACAACCATAAAGATCTACCACGAATCCAAACGAAGTACTACCGAGACACTCATTACTGATTCACCTCAAGAACTGTTCAAACCATCCACTCAGTCAAGTATTGGATTCACATATCACTTAAAGTATTTGAGGTATTCCTTTCTTTCCTTTACTTTAGTTTATTTCATTGATTTCACAACATGGATAAGTCACAAACTCTCTAGCCAAATCCATTCCCATATACAAATATCAGTCCCATATCATTGTTACCAATTAGTCCGAATGCATGCGACTAATGTTTGGATTACATTATTTCGATTAGTCCGAAGGCATGCGACTAGTGTTTCAATTGCATTATTTCGATTAGTCCGAAGGCACGCGACTAATATTTTAACCATGTTTTCGTTGTATAACATTGAAAGGGTTGGTCCGGTATGGTGGCTCCGGTAACAAACCATCCTTTTCTTTCCATCATTCCCCAAGTAACATTAGGAGGGCTATGCTACCCCTATTGTGCACAATGTCGTGGATGGAGCGACCATCCCGCATTCCGAAACCACGCGAATGCGTTCAATTATAATTTACATATGATCGTTACAAATTACGTCATTCCGAAAGAACGCGAATGGGTTTAAATATAAAACTGCGCCATTCCAAAAGCACGCGAATGGGTTTGATTATAAAACCATGCCATTCCGAAAACACACAAATGGGTTTAATTATCATTTGATATGTGGGTCATCATTCCAATTCAATTAAATGTTTCACAAGTGGTAGATTCAAGGTTGGACACGAGTAGTCCTCGTGGAGCACATCCTCCGTATTTGACGTTGATATAGTTCATTAGGTCTGTTGTTAGGTACTACAAATACAAAACTCGGCCTTGACGGTGCCGAGGGAAATAGAGCAAGTCCATCCATGCATACACTCAACCTTGACAACCTCCAAGGAGTGTATCAAAACCAACAATGGCTACAATTGTAAAGGTACTCAAGATGTTCATGCAACCACGTCTAAGGTTCTACCACACCCTCGGGGGATCCAAACAATCCAAATTCGCTACAACCCCGACGAGGGGAATTTATCGAACACTTGATACTCACCAAGCCCCTTGGAACCTACGACGATTATATGGACTCAATGTGACCGACCACGCAACCACACAAGTCCTATAATAACCCAACGATGTCAAATCCTCTGAAACAAGACTCAAACCTCACAAAGGCAATACTTCAAACACTTGGCGGCCCCTAACTCCAATGGCCACCAATCATCCTACAAGTCACCAAAAAACACAAGACATCCCTCTCACGGGAATTTCGTCGAACAAGTGGTGTGCGTAACATCCTAGGGACATCCATCGACCCAAGATCACCTCAAACCAACACTAGAACATCACCAATAATGTAGTTAAACAACCTAGACTAACCTTAAGTCAAGGAATGCAAGGTGTATCCAAAAATTATAGAAATCGAATCCTATCTACACCCCCCCACACACTTAATAGTAATTAGAGATTTTACCCACCGGAAAGTCATCGGAGCTCAGAGGTTGCCGGAAAACGTCCTCAACACCGCTATGCTTCAAGCCCATCATCGCGTAGATCGCCTCAAGCTCTTCAATGTTGGTGAAGATGATTGGTCCAAAAAGCTTACCGATTTGGCGGGAGAGAAGAGAGAAGGAGGAGAGTTTTAGAGTTTTAGAGAGAGGGGGGAGGATTTTCGTTAGTGGTAGGGGGAGGAGGGTCCAAAATGTGTTCTGGATGCCCTTCTACATGAAAATCGACTATATATACGCCCCCGGGAATGACTAAAATGTCTTCGTATAAGTCTGTCAAAAAAACTAGCAGAATGCGCTACCGGTTGCGCTAAAAAACGCGCAACCGGTTACGGTTGTCTCTGTACTCTGAAAAGTTGCAGACACGACATCTGAGAGTATTTTGGCCATAACTTCTTCGTCCGACCTCCGATTGAGACGATTCAAATTGCATTAGATTCGTAATGAACTTCTCTACAACATTGATAAAAAATATATTCACGTGCAAAAATACTTCGGGGTCATAATAGGCCTAGAAGACACTCGACACATTGCCGGAATAACCCAAGGCAACGCCAACTCACTACCGGGAACTCTAACCACTCCAACTCGATAAATTAACATCCATAGGACCCCCAACCTTCATTGATTATTATAAAATCTCATTTTCCAAGAATAAATTGATTATTCATTGATTATAAAAATACATTTTAATTTAAAATTTACATTTGAAATTCTAGGTCGTGACAAACACCTTGAGTAGTGAGTTTCCTCCTACCTTTACCAATCATTTTATAATGTTTGCAAAAAATAATTGTTTGAAAATCCGGGCCATTACAATTGGTATCAGAGCTTTCGGTCCGAATACCTTGGTACCGTGGGGAGACACTTAGTCTCTTTGGATTCTTTATGCGTATTCCAAGGGCCATCTGTCGCATGTGTATATCATGCACTCCTTGTATCATATTCTAGTGTGTTGTTCCTCCTTCCATGGATGTTGAATTCCTCTAGTCCGTTAGAAGTTGAGTGTTGTTTCGTATGACAGGTTAGTGCCTTGCAGTGGTTATTTCTCCTCCTGTCATCGTTCCTTGCATTTTTGATGCATTTTCTACCACTCCTGTTTAGTATTACGCTCCTCTATATCGTTAGGATGGAATTTGTGGTCAGTAGTGGAATGGAAGTCCCTGGAGGTATTCGAGATTCCTGTTGTAGTTGTTCCTTGCCCCTGTGTTGGGAGGTGGAACTTTGGCCTTGATAGCATGTGCTATCAGGTCCTTTGTGACCTTGGTCGTAATTTTTTGTTGAGTATAATCATTTGAATCCTTCTAGCCTTGGGAGTTTTCTTGTTTTTCTCATTCTAGAGTATCGATTCTATAGTAGTTATGGGAAAAGTTGGGCATGTTGGCCCGCTAGAGTTGACTTTTCCCTTAATCTTATAGAAAATCCTGAGGTGTTGCCGAGATTTTGGAATGCTTTCTTAAAGGGGTATGAACCTTTAGTAGATTTTCCCCGTAAGCCTAGGATGGCTTGAATTAATTTTAAACCTGTATAGACTTCATAAGGAAATTGTTGGTTGAATTGTTGGTAAAACTTCGATTTGCGAAGCACTTTCCCTTCTTGACGTCTTCTCTTGTATTCATTTTGGACTTGCTGTCCATTCGGGAGCCTGGGTGTCCCATAAAAGTTGTTCCTTTTCCTTGCATCCATTTGAGTATTTGTGTAGGATAACTCAATTTGTTTCTTTGCAAGGTAGTTCTATGGCCACTAGACGTGCAGCAGGTCGAGGCTGTCATGGTGCCCCCCACTCTTGGAGTTGCTAATGAGGAAGGAGTTCGTTTGGCTCCTAATTTATTGGCTCAAAGATTGGCAGCCACCATTGCTAAGATTGTCCATGATATTGGTATCCCTAGAGATGAAGGGAAACATCGTTCTCCAAATGCACTTAGAGAGTTCCTTCGCATGAATCCTCCCCAATTCAATGGTGAAGGTGACCCCATGGAGGCGAACCATTGGCTCATAGGGATTCACAAGATCCTTTATGTCTTGGGTATCGTCGACAATTCCACCAGAGTGTCCTTTGCAGCCTATCAACTTGTTGGAGAAGCCAACGAATGGTGGAATTCAATGATGTAGAATGGACAACTTTTGGGTGCTTCCTCTTTAGAGGGTATGTCTTGGGAGCAGTTCGAGATTGTTTTTGATAATTAGTATTTTCTTGATTCCTATCGCGAGAAACTGAGGTTGCAGTTTGAGCAACTAATTCAAGGTGTCACGACTGTCTCCAAATATGCTTCAAAATTCTAATCATTGTCACGTTTTGCACTCGAGATGGTTAGGTCAGAGGATCGCAAGTGCAGAAGGTTCGAATGAGGCTTGCAGTGTTCTATCTGGTAGTTTGTTGGTTTGTTGCGGGACAGTGGACTCAGAACTTTGCCACGTTATTAGAAAGTGCAAGAGTTGTGGAATCCTGTGTCTTTGAGGATAGGATGATGCTTGTTTAGGAGCCTCATCATCCCGTTATTAGTGTTAGTGTATCCACTTTCGGAAGTCTTGGCAAGAAACAAGGTCATAATCAAGCCGAGTCTTCGCTCAAATGGCAATATGTAAATTCTTCATCCTTGTCTCGCAAACTGGGAGTTATCTCCAGACCTCGTATCATATGCCACAAGTTTTGTCATCCGGGTCACTTCCGTGCCCAATGCACCATGCAACTTCCACCATCTAAATCTTGTTTCTCATATGGAGAAGTTGGTCACATGGAAAGAAATTGTCCCAACTAGTGCAACCTCATGGAAGTGAAGATTAGTGATTTTAGTCACTCCTTGATATCTTGGTGTAATACTCAATGTTTTTTTTACTAAACTTGTCGTTCTCATTTATTTTTTTGAACTTGAATTCGGAAGTTACTGTTCCTTGTTGAATCTTATTCAAGTGTTGTAATGGGTTGTGGTACACCCCTTTTGATGTTTCATATGAATGTTCTTTAGTTGGAATCATTCTTCTTATGAAGTGGTTCTTCGATTTTATGACATCCAAATTGAATCGTGGATTATATATCCACTCTTGTAGTTCATTGTTGGATTCCATTTGTGGTTGGGTGACTCCTTGTGGTTCATCTTATCTCAATTTCTTAGTGGATTTGTTTGCATTGGGAAATTTTGTGCACTTGTTGATTATTTCTCTATCGATGTTGCACCTTGACTCGAATATGGGAAATTTATCGTCATTGTGAAACTCTTTCGAAGCAAGAAATCTTAATTTCTATGGTTTGTATCATCTATTATAAGTTCGCATCGATCGAGTATTGCTCCAACTGTCGTAAAAGAATCATAGTCCAAATGGTCTTGGATTCCTTGGATCGTGAGGAGTTGGGTACGAATATATTTTGATATCTAGACTTGGTGTGAGTATGATTCTATGCTGTGTCGATTGGGCTAGCACATATGCATTTTGGCACGTGTGAGTATTTTATTTGGCTATGTCATATATGTGTTGACATCCATGACTTGATTTGAGAAGAGATTCCATCTGGGGCATCTCAAAACAAATCACCAATGTCATACGGTTATCGCTGTAGGATGTGTGTCATGTTGTGTGTGTGAGTGAATATCATAGAACATGTGTGTATGCATTAAGTAATAAGTGCATGCAAGTAATCATGGGTTATTGGTGCAATGATGCGCTCTCGTTAGTTATCGTTCATCCATTCCATCTTGGTTACAGTTATCGCTTCGATAGGATATTGCTTGCACTCTCTTTGTATTCTATATCTTGTTGCATTTCTACCCTATGTAATTTCGAGGACGAAATTTCTTTAAGGGGTATGAATTATAACGGTTCAGAAATTTATAAAATAATTATCGGGAATATATTTTTATAAACAACGAAAATAAGAGATTTTATTTATTAAAAGTGAGTTTTCATAACAAAATATGAAGGTTGGGGTTCAATAAATGATAATCTAGCGGTTTTTAGTAGTGAGGATCCCCAGTGTTGAGTTGGCATTGTTTCGGGTTGTTCCAGCAATGTGCCGAGGGACTTCTAGGCCCATTACGACCCGAAATATTCTGAAACTTAAGTGATATGCTTCATGAGACTTGTAGATAATTTGATTATGAACGTAATTTAACTTTAATCGTCTCAATCGGAGTTCGAACGAATAAGTTATGTCCGAAATACTCGGCAGTAATTTTGGTGAAAAAGCTGAGAGTTGCGTTACTGGTAACATGACATGTTGTATTACCGGTAACGGGTGTTCTTGGCCGAAATGCTGAGTGTTGCGTTACTGGTAACGCGACATGGCGGGTTACCGGTAACGGGTCTAGCGAGGCTTTTGACAGACTTGCCTTGGGGGAATTTTGGTCATTCCCGAGGGCATATATATATACATTTTTCATGTAATGGGTCTCCCAAACCCATTTTTGCAGCCTCCTTCCCCCTCTAACTCTACCGTAAGTCTCTCTCTCTCCCTCACCTCTCTCATTATCTCTCTCTCCCTCTTCTCTCTCACGTATGGTCTCTCTCCCTAGGTCTTTTGGAGAAAAGCCATTCACTAACATTGAAGAGCGTCGTGAGGGCTACGCGGTGGTGGCCTTGGATCGTTGATTCACGAAGAATCCCTCACCTAGGAATTTCAAGATTTATGGTTTCGGTGGGTAAACCCTTTCTTCTCACTCGTATGTATATATGCGTAGTTGTGTACTCACTTGTTCCCTTCCCCCTTCGAGTCTATGGAGATATTTGGATTATATTTGTTGTTATTTTATTTCTCCATGTCTAATTGGACTATCGGGCAATGTAATCATTTTGTTACTTGTTTTTGTTTGAGTCAAATCATGGTTGGAATGGTGGATTGACATTCATTGAAGATCAAGGGGTTCAAGATTCCAAGTTGATTCCAGGGTAGCACATTTGAAGTTCAAAGGCATCAAGGAACCATTTTTGTTCATTAGGATTGTCATTGAAGATCAAGAGCATCTATTTGGTGTTATCATGGCATTCTAAGGTGTGTTCAAAGATGGTTCTTTCTCAAATATCCATTTTGCTTCTTGTTGATTCATATCCTTGTATTTGATGTCCATTTTGGGTCCATTCTCGTTTTTTCATTTTTCCATCAGGACCCTTAGATATCCATATCTCAGATATTACACTGCGGTATCTCATTGCGGTATCTTGGGACAGTCCTACATATCGATATCTTAGTTTTCTAAGATATCGATATCTTAGTGTTCTGATTCTGTCACGACTCATTTCAGAATAT
>NMUG010004142.1:0-14114 GCA_002855965.1 Monotropa hypopitys | reverse complement strand
GTTCACTACTCCACCTAGTTGGCCAACACGGTGGTGGTCAAAAAGAAGACCGGCAAGTGGAGGGTTTGTGTGAACTACACTAACCTCAATGAAGCTTTCCCCAAAGACAGTTTTCTAGTGCCCAGAATAGATTAGCTGTTCGATTCAATGGCCAGTGTAATACCCGTTCCATACTATAGATTATTTTAATAATAATTCTAAAAATGTTAGAATGTGAAGTGGGAGTGAAGGAAGTTTTAAAAGGGTATTTAGGTATTTTTATATATATGTAAATATATATGTAAATATATATATAATGCCTTAATTATGGAAATAAGGAAGGAGGGTGGCACACAAGGGTAAATATGAGAGTTAGTGGAGGGGTGACGAGGTAATTTTACACTAAAAATCAGATCTGTAGGGTTAAGGGGTGTTCTAGCCCTATTTATTCTTGCACAAAAATCTGTCTAGAGGGAGAGGGAGAGAGGGAGATTTACTTGGAGATTTCTCTCGGATAATTTTTGGAAGAAAAACTCTTGTCCAACATTGTTCACAACTCAAGTAAGATCATTCTTACCAATTTTAATTTTTGATTTTGTCCATTGTTAGGGCTAGATCGAGTATTTTATATCAAACTCATTTTTGGAGAAAATTTTCTAGATCTAGAATTTCAAACCTTGAATCAAAAGTGTTTGAGTTGGGTTTTGATCCTTGGATTCGAGTATGATAGTATTAGTGGTGTTTATAACACTTGAGGTGTTTGATTTTTGAGTTTTGGAGCAAAAAGATCGAGTTTGGGGAGGTTGAAGACGAAGTGGTGCGTCAAAACATTTTCTGAAAAAATTGGGCTTTGCACTAAGGGGTACCGGTCCCCAACCTGTAGGGAGACCGGTCCCTTGTCCAGTAGAGAGGTCCCAGGGTGGAGGGTACCGGTCCCTCATATGGGGGAGACCGGTCCCTCTGGGAGTTTTTGGCAGCTTTTTGGTATCTTGTTAGGGGGCTCAGGTATGATCTTGGGACGTGTTTGTGAGGTTTTGGGGGTTATTTAAAGACTCTAATAAGTTGTTTAAAGGCATTTATTTTTTCCATTAATGTAGTTTAATGATTATGTATCGCCTTGCCTTATTTCTATTTCATTATGGACTGAAATTGTAATTATTTTGACAGGGACGTTGAGGAAGGCATTGAGGCCTTACTCAAAGGCAAGGAAAAGGTTTGAACCAGGCAAGGAAAATGTTTGAACGGTGCTGGTGAGTGTATGGATTGGTATATTGAAAGTACTTTGCATGTTTTTCAAAGTACATGTTCTTCTTTTTACACATGTTCTAAGCTATATGGAGTTTGTGATGGAAATGTAAGTATTCTTCTATGCATGATAGAATTATTTGGAAGTTTACTTCCTGCAGACTACACGTTATAAGTGGGAGTGAGTTGTATTAAAGTACATTGGGGGAAAGCATCATATATATGTATATATGCACCTTGGAACGTAAGTTCTTGCAGACTACACGGGCAACCATGGGAGTGAGTTTCTCCGGGTACTACACCCATTGTGGAGAGGGGTCATACCCCAAATGGAGTATCCTTGTGATGCATTGGATGAGTATGCTGGGCACACAAACTATCACATATAGTGATAGATATTTTGAAAAGGAAAGTGGAAAGGTTATGAAAAATGGTCTGCGGCCATATACATATGTAAAAGCATGGGATGCATGGGGTTGAAAGTATGTGTTTTTGGGGGTTGGACCCTTGTTTCTCGCAAAGTTTACTCCTTGCATGTTTTTATCAATCTCTTGCAATTGTAAAATCAATATATCCTATTCACACTCTGGTTTCCTTGTGTTTTTTTTAAATGCTTGGAAACTAGGTCCTGTAGCTAGCGGTCCACTACATAGCTTGGTGAGATGATTCTTCTTGGAAGCATGGATTCAGATGGATAGCTTGAGGCATAGCTTGAAAGAGATGGCACTTAGTATGTGCCCTTGGAAGCTGGTTTTGAGGAACCATGTTTCTTTTATAATTGTAATTTGGCTCTTTCTTTTAGTACATGACCTTTAGAAACAATTTTGGTACTTGTGGTTTTGTTAGAAGAAAAACTATGGCCTTGAGTTTCATGTTTTGTCCTTGTGGTTAGTTGATGCTTGTTTTAGAAAATGTTGATGCTTGGGTTAAATGATAAGAAAAATTTTTATTCCGCATATTTTTTTGGTGAGTTTGGTAAGGGATGTTACAGCCAGACACCCTAGAATGAGCTTCATGGATGCCTACCGGGGGTATCACCAAATTGCAATGTTTGGCCCGGACTAGAAGAAAACAACATTCATCACTCCCAGGGGACTGTTCTGCTACCGAGTCATGCCTTTCGGCCTCAAGAATGCCAGAGTGACATATTAGAGGATGATCACTAAAATGTTCAACTCTCAGCTCGGCGATATTATGAAGGCCTACATCGATGATATGGTGGTCAAAAGAAAAGCCGAAGGGAATCATCTAGAAGATCTACAAAGGGTATTTGACATTTTGAAGAAACACAAGCTTCGGCTCAATGCTTCGAAGTGTGTTTTCAAAGTCGGCTTGGGAAAGTTCCTGGGCTATCTTGTCACATGGCGAGGCATTGAGGCCGACCCTTCTCAGATCTCGGCCATCCAGAAGATAGAAGAGCCCAGAACCCTAAAGAAAGTGCAGAATATCGCAGGAATGGCGGCCGCCCATAATCGGTTCATTAGCATATCTTCAGACAAGTGCTGACCATTCTACGAAGTCTTGAAGAAGAAGAACCAATAGCATTTCCTTTGGACCGAGCAGTGCAAGGAGGCCATTGGCAATCTCAAAGAATATCTCTCCTCGGTTCCCCTTCTTGCCAAACCAATGTAGGGGAAGAGTTGTTTCTATATCTTGTTGTCGCTCCACATGTCGTCCGCTCAGCCTTGGTTCGGCAAAAAGGGCTCAAGCAGCTACCGGTATACTTCTCAAGCAAATCTTTCATCAGCACAGAGACCAGGTATCTTTCTCTTGAAAAACTTACATATGCTCTGGTTATTGAATCCAGGAAACTTGCATCGTACTTCCAGGCGCACACTATTGTGGTCATGACCGAGTTTCTCCTTCGGGCACTGCTAAAATGGGCCAACCTATCTGGCTGAATCACCAAATGGGCCGTATAGTTGGCTAACTTTGACATCAAGTTCCAACCGAACACAACTATCAAGGGCCAGATCTTGGCCGACTTCATACCTGAATTCTCTTCTCGTCTAAAGGAACCTCATACCGAAGAAACTACTGCCGATAAAATCTAGCCACAACCATTTCCAGATCAGGATTCATGGAGAATGTTCATCAATGGCGCTTCCAACTGCCAAGGGAATGGATCCGGAGTCGTCCTCATCTCTCCTGAGGGCGTCACTCACGAACATTCCCTCCGGCTCAACTTTAGTTCTTTCAACAATAAAGCAGAATATGAAGCCTTGCTAGCAGGACTGAAGGCCGCCAAAGAGTTGGAAATTCGAAGCCTCAAGATCTACAGCGACTCTCAGCTCGTAGTCAACCAGATCAATGGTGACTACGAGTGCCGAGACGAGCAGATGAGAAGATATATACAGAAAGGTAAGGAGAAGCTAGAGCTGTTCAAACAATTCCAAATCCAACAGGTTGGCATAGAACAAAATGCTCATGCCGACGCTCTAGCAGGAATAGCCTCAGCAACCAAAGCCAGAGAGCAGAAGACAATCAGCATCCAGAGCTTGGATCAGCCGAGCATAGAAGCGCCAAAGTAAGCTGCAGTTTATTTCATCAGCTAGGGTCCCAGTTGAATGGACCCCATCATTTCATTCTTGAAAGACATCTCTCTACCCGAAGACAAGAGGGAAGCCCACCGAATCATCCACAAGTCGGCTCAGTTCTGGTTAGGCCCTCAGGAGAAACTCTATATACGATCATTTTCAGGATCGTACCTCCTTTATGTACATCCGATGCTGGTGGAAGGAGTATTGCAAGAGCTCCACGCCGGCAGCTGCAAAGCCCACACTAGGGGAAGATCTATTGCTCACCGGGCCATCTTACAAGGTTATTGGTGGCCGAAGATGATGGAAGACAGAGAGGAGATAGTGAAGAAGTGTGACGCCTGCCAAAGATTCTCCCCAATCATCAGACAGCCCACCGAAGAGCTGACGCTCTTGACTAGTCCATGGCATTTCCCTCAGTGGGGCTTGGACATCATCGGTAAGCTCCCTACGGTGCCATGCAGATTCAAATTTCTGATCACTGCCACTGACTACTTCTCTAAGTGGGTGGATGTCGAACCTCTAGTCACTATAGAGGATAAGGATGTCAAGAGATTTTCCTGGAAGAATACTGTCTCTTGCTTCGGCATCCACTATGCCTTCATCTCGGACAACGACACTCAGTTTGTGGGGGACCTCTTCACCAATTTATATACCGAGCACAGAATCAAGTTCTACAATTTCACCCCCACTACCCACAAGGCAATAGGTAGGCTGAAGAATCTAACAAGACGATCAGCAGCGGCATCAAAAGAAGACTTCACGCAGCAAAAGGAAGATGGGCCAAAGAGCTTCCCAGCATCCCGTGGGCCTACTGAACAACTCATCGGCGCTCTACAGGGCAAACCTTATTCTCACTGGTTTTCAGTATGGAAGCAGTCATCCCAATGGAAGCCGGGCTACCTACAATCCAAACCTAAACATTTGACGAATCCACCAACAATTCAGTAATTGAGAAAGACCTAGACTTAGCCGAAGAAAGACGAGATTCGGCCAGGATCAGATTAGTGTCTTACCAACAAGGAGTGGCAAGGAATTTCACATGGACGGTTCAGTCTAGGGCCTTTAAAATTGATGATCTCATTTTAAGGAAGGTCGTGGGCAACAACAAGAAGAGTTCCGATAGCAAGCTCGGTCCCAACTGGGAAGGGCCATACAGAGTGATCGGCCAGACTGGAACCGGGGCTTACCGGTTTGAAGAATTAGATGACATACTAATACCGAGGCCATGAAATGCTACTAACCTAAGGTGGTATTATCATTAGCCGAACATGTAATCTGGCCTAGGGCCCTCATTCAATCAATGCAATTCTTCTGTGTCAAAGATTTTTGGCTATCTCTTTGATCGGTGGTATCATCGAAGCATCTTACAGTTACCGTTCATCTATAAAACGTGCATGTAGCTCCTCGGTAGTATAGCGGAGGCAGCTTACAGTTGCCGTTCATCTATAAAATGCACATGTAGCTCCTCAGTGGTATAGCCGAGGCAGCTTACAGTTGTTGTTCATCTATAAAACATGCATGCAACTCCTCGGTGGTATAGCCGAGGCAGCTTACAATTGCCGTTCATCTATAAAATGTACATGCAACTCCTCGGTGGTATAGCCGAGGTAGCTTACAGTTGTCGTTCATCTATAAAACGTGCATACAACTCTTTGGTAGCATTGCCAAAGAAATCATCAAAGTTCTCACTTACTTACAAGCGTACAAGTATTGCTTCGGTACGATCACCGAAGCAACCCCTCAAGTTTGCATTTATCTAAAAAATGTATAAGTATTGCTCCGGCAGTTGCCGAAGCAACCAATCAAGTTCCAACCCATCAAGAAGTCTAAGTGTCACTTCAGCATAGAGCAGGAGAAACTCACAAAACACAAGCAATTGAAATACGCTACCGAGATGAGATCAAAGATTTGACTCAACAAAACCTTTTCCTCGATTGGGGGAAGGGGCACATATCAAATATGAAAGAAGCAACCGTGCACATAAAAAACTTAGCGGAAATTAAAAAAGTTCTTCATTGAAGGAGTAAGTACCGGCCATAGTTCGGCTCAGCCAAGAATAGTTTGAATATGCTCATCTTTACCCATGGAGCCCAGAAACGTCTAGAAAGTTTCCAAGCTCCACAGATGGCGTGGGAGGCAAATCCCAAGGTAAAACATCACTAAATCGACGCAAAATCAAAGATAAAAGTAAATGCTCATACAAATGATAGAAGAACATTCACCTGGATAGAAGAAGGTGGCTGGAAAAGCTTAAAGAAAACCTCGTCGAAATCTGGAAAGTACGATGGCCGGGAATCGCCTGCGGTCTTTGGAAATCGCCTGGGGGCCGAGGGAGTTTAAATAAACGGGTGAAGTCTGGAGCCCTAGGAGTGTTTATATAGCGGTGACCTAGGGTTGGAACCGGATGACCGGCCGAACCATCCCAGTCGGTCAACACCCGTAAAGCATCATTATCCCTTACCTCGAAGTATGAGCCAATGTAACCAAACCACCGTGCGTGCGCATGATGTCCCATCCGGCACAGAGCCGACCAATGGCAGCTCGCCACATGGCCAGCTCATCCGTCGTTTCTAGTGCGTGTAGACTACCGGGGTTGACAGCTGGTGATATGACGTCTGCACAGACGTACCATCGATGCAGAAGGCGACATGTAATCGAATTCAAAATGACGGTTGGAAAAGATGTCAGAGGTCCAACTTCCAAGACAATCCAGTAGTCCGACACTCCTTCTCTTCGGCACCATCATATCTCTTCGGCGTCAAGTCAACCCCGCTTCGGCCAAAATTCCCTGGCCAAAGGGGTTGAGGGGCTATTGTTGTGGGCCGAACTAATCATAGACCGGAGCCATGACCTCCTCTGGGAGGACCACAACACAGGCCAGCTATCAGTGGCCAAGCAAATCAGAACCGACGAAAGGGACCCTCCCTGGGGCTCTCTCCAGCCCAGGAGACTCACAGCCCAGGGGTGGAGTCCAGCTGAGGATGAAGCAATCCAAGGTCATACGACCGAGCAAAAGCAAGGGCCGACAGAGGGAGCTCCCTCGGGGTCACTTCGGCACAGAAGGTTAATTGCCCAGGGACAGTCCCCTGCCAACGGTTCACCGTACCGAAGGATGCTCTTTCGGCCAAACAGGACAAATACCTCGACTACAGGGAAGATTCCCTCGAAAGACAGCATCCCGGGTTTTGCGCACATGGAAGACACACGCCTGACATAGAGATAAGCTTTTCCGTGATTCCCGTAGCATGCCAGCCACACTTTTCAGCTTTTCCGCCACCCAATGCTGTCAGGCGGTGCCACCTGACACTGTCGGGGCCGACCTGTCGGCTGGATGTTTAGACGCATAGGGGGGATAGACACACTATCCGATTGTGCAGGTGGGCGGTTCCTTCGCGCTGAAGCGCATGTCCTACACTCGCCGATGGCCCTATATAAGGGAGTTAGCATTCAATGTAGAGGTACACCTTCTCTCCTAGCCCAAGCTCTGTCCTTTTGATTTCTCTCTCTACAATACCTTGCTGACTTAGCCATCGGAGGGTCCACCGACGACATTTGCTGGTAGCCTAACATTTTTTCTCTTGCAGCTCAGTCCATCTCCACCGCTAGCAACCGGGAACCACCGCAAGAAAGGATTACCCTCCAATAGAAAACATCAAGGACATCTGAAATATTGGCTACCAATTGATAGGCAACCTCCCCAATCTTTTCAATGATATCAAAGGGACCAATGAATCAGGGAGTAAGCTTCCCCTTCTTCCCAAAATGTGAAATACCCTTTCGAGGTGACACTTTGAACAAAACATGATCACCAACCTCAAGTAATAAAGGTCAACAATGTTGGTCGGCATAACTTTTGGGGATACTCTATGCCGTAAGTAGCCTTTGACAAATTAATTTTATTTGCTTGATGATCTGTTGTGCCATTTCAGGCCTAATAATGGCTGATTCTCCCACTTCGGTCCAACAGTGATTTGCATAGTCGGTCATAGAGAGCCTCAAACAGGGCCATACCAATGCTCTACTGATACGTGTTGTTGTAAGAAAATTCCACCAATGGCAAGTGATCTGCCTAACTTCCTCGGTAGTCTAGAATGCAAGCACGTAACATATCCTCCAAATTTTGAATGGTAAGCTCTGATTGATCGTCGGTTTGAGGATGATAAGCAATGCTAAACACAGGTTTAGTGCCAAGAGCGGTTTGCAAGCCATGCCAAAAGTGAGGTGAAACTAGGGTCTCGATCGGACACTATAGATGAAGGAACTCCATGTAATTAAATAATCTCCTTAACATACACTCGGATCAAAGAATCAATGGATTAGGATTGATCGCTGTCATGTGCGAGTCAAAAATACCATTTATAACTTAGAACTAATACTATGTAGAAGTGGTAAGTCAGGGGTCAATCACAGAGAAAGTAGGCAGAGTTTCGATTATTTAAATTATGTTTCCTAAGTTCTGAAAAGATTTAGATTGGGTTTGATTTTTAAAAATTTAAAACAATATGGAAAGTTTGCAACTTAGGAAAGTAATCAACTTTGGAAAGTAATATATTAGGAGACTACTTGCTTTAAGAAACCAATGAATTTAGGAAAGTGACAATTAAGGATATAATCAAATAAGGCAGGTTCCAAATTAGGAAAGCTGCAAGTTTAAAAAACAATGTAAATAGGAAAGTGGTAAAATTAGGAAAGTACTAAATAGGAAAACGCATCTAGGATACCGAATTCACTTGATCCACACAGTCACAGTTCACAAGAATGCTCAACAATTGTTTGGAATAACTGACACCGCGATTGGTTGTAATCCAATCGGATGTCGTCGAAAGGCATCCACCAGTCGTCGGACAACCTAGACAATCATTGCCTAGCACGACCCATCTTACTAGTACAATCCGTCACGGAGACACGAAGTGTCTAGCGACACAGCCCGTCTTATGGTGTATCACTTATCTTACCCAACTCCCGGGATCCAAGAATGCACCATTGCATGACATGGTGGTTGATCACTGGAAAATCAAATCATAAGAGATAGAAAGCATAAAACGTTATTAAAACAAGAACTTCTATGTCATACAATCGAATCTAAAATAATATACAAGAAATCAAACCTAGAACATTGGGATTACAAGCTTCTTCGGATCCTAGACTTGGACTTTAGCTGACCATTATAGTGGTGGAAGCCATGGATGATGGTGGGGATGCTCCATTTCGGGTGGTAGCTGCCATAAAAACTCCCCTTGGAGTTTGGAATAATTGTGGGAGGTTGGGGATATGAGGGATGTGTTTGATAGGTTGAGAGATGCTTTAGAATGAGGTTTAGGAGTCATTTTATAGGCTTAGGAAGAACTCCCACGAACCTTCTACACAATAGGACCGTTAGAGTTAGCTTTCTAAAATTTTCGTAAGGTGTCGTCCTGACGATCTTGATTGTCGTCCTGACGAGCCAACTCAAGACCATTTTGCCTTCTGATCCTGCTGCCTTCGTCTAGTTGAGAATTGGGGGTGGTCTGGATGAGCATATTCGTCTAGATGAGGGATGGGTTGGTCCGGATGAGCCTTTGCTTTGGCTTTTGCACCTTCTCTAGACCTTTCTTACGGATGAGCCTGGCCCTTTGTCAAACCGAGCTTGACAACTTTGCATGTTTAACTTCTTTTTGACTCCCTTGCTTCCACTTTTGGACCTTGGGTTCTTCTTCAATGTTATTTGGGGATTCGTAACGGACATTTCCTCATGCAAACCTCAAACGTTTGATGTTGGATGCTTCCTTTGGCTCTCATTAACTTGTTTTCTGTTTAACTCCTGTAATTAAGATTGAAGCTGCAAATCCACAAAACATATTAAATACAAGGCTTCGGGCTAACAAAAATATAGAATTACAGAGTATAAATAGGTACGTTTCTGTACCTATCACATCTTCCAACTTACAATTTTCTAGTCTAGAGCAAAGAAATAAAATAAAACAATAAATGACAAAAAGTAAATAATTGAAATACGAATAATGAGGATAGTTCCTTTGAACCCTTAAGCAGCTCCGATAAGACAAGTATGGTCTCATGAGGGTTTTTAGCAGTGATCACCCACAAAACACACATACTAGGATATTATGCAAGCCACAATCACTCCCCAAAATAACAAATGGACTATGTAACGCCCCGCCCCAATAATCATTTAAATTAAAACACTTATCGAGTGGGGAAACGTTATAAGGAGAACCTCCAAATTAAAATCCCAAGTCTCAAGATATAACTTCAAGGAAACTACAAGTATTACAAATAAAATACCTCAATGAAACTTCAGAATAATGCTTCATTTCTAAAACTCAACACCACAATAAGAAACTCTCAAGTACAGCGAAAGATTAAACCTTAATAATCCCAAATATAACAATTCCAACATCTACTATCAACATCAAGTACAAGACTACATTGCTTGAAAGTAAAGTGACTACAACAACTAAGTGTAACTAAAAAGGGCTATCAAGCTAGCCAACCAAACCACCTGATATAACTGCCAAGCCCACTGAAAGGGGCTAACATTGCTCCAAACCTGAATGTAGTAGACCCAATGCACACAATCCTCCTCAACCTGGACTCCCAAGCCAAAGAAAAAAGGCAAAACAAAACAAGCAAAGAAGTCCAGAGTTTGTTAGATATGAACATCAAAACATATGGCTAACAAGGATTATAATTACAATAGGATAAGGTAAATTGAAAGCATTAAAACTGATTATTACTAGCTTGTTTTATGAATTTTCATATACATTCTCATTAACCCATTTATGTATTTTTCACGAATTCTTACTTAAGGATTCCACATTAACCATTATTCCACAATTGGGGTCCGATACTAACGTACCTATCCTCAATCACCCAAATACACGAATATGTCCACTACTATGCCAATTTATGTCTAAGGAGGGTGTCTCTTCCAAGGAACTGTTCATAAAACCTCAACGTATAATTTTTCATGTACTACTCCCAAAGAGGGTGCCAACTCCAAGGAAGTATCTATATCTATCTCAACGTCTACTACGTAAATGTGTCAAACAAGAGCCAATGTACAAAAGGTGTGAATTTCCCTATGCAACTACTCCTTAATATAATAATGTCATTGACCAAGTAAGTACATACAATTTTACATAACGAGCCATCTACGTGCAACATAAACACAAAGGCCAATACTATGTGTTACACTACTAGATACCCAAAGATAGTATGTAAGATTCCACATAGTGAATATCTATGAATCACATAAGCACGTAAAGAAGGAGGTAATATAATGCTCCATGCATCTCATGTTCATTTGCATTTCTTCTTATCACATTTTTGAAGTAATACTCACTTTGTGTTCTTATTTATTCCAAGTCCATTATTCGATGGTTAGACCAATCAACATAATCCAGCCACTGCCCGTTTGGTCCCAAACCACAGTCCCATCTAATTGGCATATCTGCCTTACAAAAGATGTGATAACACACCTATAATATTTCATTGATACAATGGTTAGGTCACAATGTAATCCAGCCACCGCCCGTTTGACCCCCCATCCACAGCTCTATTGATCACTTATTCTTCATGATTATCATGGTTCTTATACTTTTATTCTCGTGTCACACTTTACTTAATATTTCACATGCTCATTATCATTAGTCCATAACATTTCTAGCAAGATGCTACAAAATGAGACCCTTGGTGCACACGATAATCCAACAACTATAATGGGGTATAATGTATATACACGAATACCACGATAACAAGTAGTCCTACAAAGGTTCATCACGCTTCTACTACGCTACTCTGATTCTTCTTTCTTTAGTTTATTTCATGCATATCTTTCAATAAAGTATTCACATTATCTATCGATTCCAATGTGATAATTACACTTACTATATTTAGGGGATCAAGTGATCAACCAAGGACTCCTATGTATCTTCCAGGTATGTTGTATGGTTACGTACATTAACTATTCAACTTTCTTTAACTTAGTTATCATACTTTTCGTAGTTAAGGGTTTATCCATTTAATTCGAGTAACCTTACTTAACCATGTAAAGAGTTCGCATATGATTAAATGGAATACATATCTAACACAAACTCACCCGGTATTGACGAAGTACCAAGCAATCTCATCCACAAGCCTAGGAAGAGTAGGTGTTCACCTGACATAGATTTAAATGGATTAAAACCCCATATATATTGGACTATTTAAGAGGAGACCAAATATTAATAATGTACTTAAACAACCCTCAAGGTTCCCGAAGGTCAAACTCAAACACTAATGACCTCCAAGACTAAGTCTAAACCTTCAAAGGCTAATGCAAGAATGCCTTACTCCAAATAAATCCCCAAACACTTCCAAGGTTCGCTAAGATCCTCCAAATATAACCTACATATACCTAAAGGTGTTTACCTCAAGATCCCAAAGCAACCATCAACAATTTCTCTCAATTTGGGCTGATTGGTATGGCACCGCTATAGTGCCGGTATACCGCCCGACATGCCGTTTAGTACAAAAATCCATAATTCGCTAAGGCGAAACCTACTGCCCATTTTGGACAAAATCCGGTATACCTCCCCGTACATCGCCCGGTATGCCGGTTAGGCCAAATCCGCACACTAAGGAAGTAACAAGTCTGCGAGGGAGAATTTGTAAGGACTGATAGGGCACCGGTATGTCGACCGGCATACCGCCCTGTGTGCCAGTCTTCATACCGGTTCCTGAACAGATTGCAGAAATGGCGATTTTCTGCGAACCTCTCTTCTCCAATCCACTCCAAACTCGATCTAAACTCCCAAAATCATAAAATCTCACATCCCTTAACCTCCCACACTATCCTAAGACCAACATACTTCAATTACATGGCCTACAAACGACTACAAAGCCTCAAATCACATGATTTTCCCAAGAATCCCCAAAAAACCGAAAATACACAAACCCCAGATCTATCCTTCAATCCTAGGAATTTGGCCACGAAATTAAGAGTGAGTAACACTTACTTGGTTGTTGATTGACAAGAGGAATAACTCTCTAGGAGCTCCAATCCTTCATTGCCTTCTTCTTCTTCTCTCTCTACCTCTTTTCCTCCCTCAAGCATAACCACATCCTTTTCAAAATGATTTGGGGAAAGGGAAACCTCTAAATTCGATTTTAGGGCAAAAGTCCCCTTTGCCCTTCACTCTAATTCTCAACTATAACAATGCCATGCCCCAATTACATCTAGGCACCTATACTTACATATTACTCACTAATTTAACCCTTTAGGCTTAATTAGTAACCTAATATCCCATTGCGTTTCTACATTCTCTATTTCCCATATTCGATTATTGGTATAAATAAATTGATTTATAACAAATAGAACGGGTAAGACAACTCACCCCCACATAGAAAATTTTGCCCTCGAAATTACTATTCACCAATCTCACTTCTAACCAAGGCAACAAGCCATTTCATCAAGCTTACCATGAATGCTACTTCTACATCTCAACTCTACTCTTCACTAGACCTTTGAATTGCCAAAAGCTTATAAGCATAGTATTTCTAATGCATTTCTAAAATACTACTCTTACTCTCGATCCCGACATTCCAAAGAGAATTATGTTGTCCAATTCAATTTCTCAAGACTTCCAATTTGAAGGGACGTTAGCTAGGCATCCTTCAAACTGGATTTCGAGGTAATTGTTTCGGTCATACACAATAAATCCCGAAATATCACAACTGAAGGCACAACTACCAACTAGAGGATAAAACCTCATATCTTACTTACAATGTCATGCAACATAAATTTGTATAAGACTAAACAATTAGTCTTACTATCCTTCAACGTAAACTATATGGACACAAGCCATGCCCAACTCAATTCTTATCATAATGTTAGCCACCTCAATGTAATAACATAAACCAAGCTCATACTTGAGCCCTAATCATGGCCTTACATACAATTCCATGCTCTTAAGTAATTTTTATACAATATGTAATCAAATTGGCACATTTTTAATCTTTCAACAACTTACAACATGGACATCAATATTGATTCCATCAACATAACACATATGTATATCCAACATGTAACCTTGGTATCACATCGATGCCTAACATGCATCACCAAGTTATAACTCATACTTTACCAAACCACTTCAACGGTACCAAATTTTAAATGCTAACACGATCTCAATACATATGCACTACGCAAAATTTTAAACATGCATAGTCTAATATTCACTTACTAAGTTAATTCTACTTTACAATTGATCATATTTTTCACAAGGGGTCGCTTCCCCCATACATAGATTACTTTCACAAAAGGGCGCTCAACCATCTTCACAACATGCACATAATTCGCATGTAACAATT
>NMUG010004141.1:0-14114 GCA_002855965.1 Monotropa hypopitys | reverse complement strand
GTAGTGGACCGCTATCCTGTGACCTATTTCCAAGTCAAAGACAAGGAAACAAAGTGTGAATATGATATTTTTAACTTCTAAAACTCAAGTAATTTTAGTGACAGAAATCATAAATATTAACATCAATTACTTTTATTCCAAAATGCATCCCATGCATAATACTTTATATGTACTGGCCGAAGCCCTTTTTAAAAAAGTTTGAGCATCCCATGCCCTGAAAATAGCTATTGCTATAGGCAATAGTTCGTACGCCCTGCACACAAGATTTTGGGATACACCCCGTGCACCCGTTGGTCTTACTGAGGTTGCCAACAACGCCACACGTCCCACGCAGGCAATGCATAATACATACATATATCATGCTTTCTATCTCATGTACATGCATCTCATCTATGCATACCATTTCTCATCATGCATTTATGTGACCAATGCAACAAACAACAATAATCATTCAATCTGTGCAATAATAATAGATTTAACAAAAACTTGTAGCTGTACCATAAAAAATACCATAGCCTTACACTCACCAGCACCACTGTTCAAACCTTTTCCTTGCCCTTGAGCGAGACATCAATGCCTTTCTCGAGCATTCCTGTCAAAACAACTATAAATTTCAGTCTTCATTATATATAAATTAACAATGAATGAAATATTAACATGCTCGACAATAATTTAAAGGGTCCTAATCAAAGGTCATCCCTTCCACAATATCCAATCCTCACAAGAAATCCACTAGGTTCCACCACATTCAAACTAGGTTAAATATATATTCATGAATTTATGCGTATTCACATAGGAGATCTTAACAACGCGGTTATAATGACTTACAAGCCACAAAGCTCCTCAAACGTCCACATCTAAAACTACTTACATACAAGAGTCCTCATAACACATACAACCAACCCTTATTCCAAACAAATTCTAAGGAAAATCTATAGATCCATCTCTTATACTAAACATACTAAACCATGAACTTCATACACTGGCTTAACTAAAAGATTGGTGTAACCATAGTCAAGGAGTTCATAAAATATCAAAATATATAGGACTTACCAAGAGTTGCACCACAACGAGGATTTTCCCCAAGCTTTCTTCCAAAGCTCCTTCCACCATGGTGGATCTTCCTCTCTCTCTCTCTCTTAACTTTTCTCTCTAGGTTTAGGCAAGACATGATGGAGGCTAATGACCCTCCTTAACCCTAAAACATATTTAGATACTAAGAAAAATGTTTAGGGTGTTAAAAAGACCCAAAAGCCCCTAATAATTCTTTTTCTGTGATTAAAAACGTCCACAACACTGATCAGGCACCGAGGCACTAGCCCCGCACCCCGCCGTGCCCCGATGGTGCCGTGGTGCTAGCGCCGCGCTAGCGCCGCACCAGCCTCGATTGTTTTGTCAAAATTAATTTTTTTGAAGTGTTGTAGCACTCAAACAGTGCCTTGTGGTGCCCGGAAGGCCAAATGTTCACCCAAACTCAATTCCAACCTTTCCAACTCAATTCCTAATACTCCCTCAACATTCTAAACCACAAATTAGCATCCTAAGGTCGTTTATGACTTTGCCAAGTCGAATGCAACCTTAAGGTAAAAACCATCAAGGATAAAAATTAAAGTTCATCATCTACAATAACCTTAACCTCAAACCCTCAACCTCAAACACATAAGTCACCTCAAAACTCATCTACCATCATGATTTTAAATGATTAAACCTCAAGATCCAAATTCGATTATTTAATAAGGAACATTAATTATTTATATGAAATAATTAGAAGAATTAAATGAAGGTTACGAGTATTACAACTCCTCCCTCTTAGAAAATTTCGTCCCCGAAATTTAAATATGACACGGAAGAAAATTTTAATATATTTTTCACAAATTTTCACCATGTTATGATTTAGCACAAAAATCTTCCCCCATGAAATTTTCTTAGGATATCACTCGTTTCTCATGACCAAACCCCATCGAAAACTTACCACGCTACCAAACTTCCATTAAACCCCAAACCTCAAACCCACTTATATAGAACGATATGCTCACACACCTAGAGAGCACTAAAATAAAACCATCAATGTAATCCAACCCTCTCCATCGATCAAACCAATTTATACGAAATTTTTCCTTTAACCAATATACGACTTCATAAGACCCAAACCAACTAGATACAAATTCTCTTTTTCTTTACGAAACAACATGACGCACCATAGGGACACCACAAGAACACTATGTTCCTAATCTCAATTTCAATTCATCATGATTATTATAAGAACAACTCCCTTACATATTTTTTTTGGATAACATCAACCCTCTCCGAACAATCTTGATACCCACGATATTGTTGATTCTACCTTGAACTTATCCTTGCATCATAACAACATTTTTCTATCCATGCGATGTGCAAACACTCTTTCAAAAATGAAACATGCCAAAAGAGAAACTAAAACCTTAAATTAATCTAAAATATCCCAAAATAAACTACCTTAAATTACATAGGTAATTATTATTGCACCCACCTCACTCAAAAGAGAAAATCATCTCAAAGATTTCGAACAACAATTTCATGCGATCTCACAAAATCCTCCAATATCCGAATAACCCTCTACAATAGACCATTAATCTACAGTTGCCACACATACCAAACTTCAAAGTGACATTCAAAACCTATGACTCATTCAACTAAAACCTCAATCTAAACTAAGGATTTCATTTTTCCGTTTTCACCTGCGAGTACCACAATGCCCATAAACACCTTTCCTCATATATTAAAACAACCTGAATTACTCAAGACTTACACTAGAAGGAAAAGTACGAACTCTGATAAACGATCCACAACAACTGAATTCATATCTAAGTTGACCATAGACTTAAGCGAAACATACCACTATTATCCTAGGACATAATCTTCCAATCCAATTAAGAATTTATACATTTTACTCTATCTCTCTAGATTTCAAAATTTTCAAACTCAATCCTCTAGTCATACAGGACACTAATCTCAGCTTTCATTCTCCGTCTTAAAGGGTTAACCTCATTCGGCACAAACCTACTAACCTCAACATTATGCATTTATCATTCTGACCACAACCGTCAACCTCACCTTCAAAAAAATTTAACTAACAACTTTCCCTTTTTACACACCTCCAAGCTAGGACTCCATTTGCCCACTTAAAGAACCACAGTCTCTCATTGAGTCTAGTAAATAAAGGATCACTCTTACTGTGAGCAACTCGACGCCCCCTTTTTCCTCAGCTCTGAAAGTTTTTCCAACCTACACTTAAAAACAACCAAATCTCATTTGTCACCACTTTTCTATTCAGAAGATCACTATTAATTCTCAAAACAACGATTCCTCTCATCACTTTTCAACACTAATATGGCATCAATCTTATCTTTAACCTCTTAAAATCATTCTCACTATTTTCTCAGTAACTCAAATCTTATATTATCTAGCTGATCCAAACAAAAACGTGATTCGGTCGAAAAGGTCTCTATAATTCTCTAATGGCCATTTGCTAACCCAAGAATTTGCCTTGGAAACGCATATCAATCTCTTGTACATCACCGATATTTTCCGATTTCTTTTCTAGTTCACGCCAATACTTCTCACTAAGGATAATATAACTCAAAAGTACCACTTCGCACTACCAAAGATTACACCTGTAATTAACTACAACCACTTCTTTCTTCTCAATTTCGTATAAACAAATACTCAAGTATTGATCATACTCCTCTCCAAGTCGATAATACACCAAAGTTTTCATCAAAGACATAATTTCAAAGAATATAAAAACCCGACTCTACTCAACCCAACTCTCTCTTCACAAGGACATTCCCAAATCATCACTCACATTCTATTTTCAATATTTATATAGATAAAAAAATCAACTGACATCACTATGGAATTTATGTAATCACCTTAGCTTCTAAATTTGACTTATCCCAAATCACAAGGCTTCTTTTCGAGACATACTACTGTCACCACAGGATAAGGCCTATTGTAACACTAAATCCAAAATATATTATGATTTTCATCACATCCTGATAATAACACACGCTATGCATAACACAAACCACACATTTCAGTTATCCTCTTTTCAAGCTTAGACAAATACACACACAGGTTTATATTAGAATCAATACTCTCTCTTTAACCCTGACATTCCACATTTCCTATTCTCACATCTTACTCCCAACATAATTCACATGCATGCATTCAACTACATGCTCAATTAATAAAAACTCATAATCCATTTGTTACCCCTTTATCCACACCGAAACAATTTAACTCGATGGTCTTATTGTATTTTAAGTCACCTCAAACATTTTAAGTGTCGACAATGAAATTTCTACCACATGCGCGACTACAAACTTAGCATTAGCATACCTGCACCACTATTTCGTGCCAATTTTAACTCTTAGGTTACTAAATTGTTTAACATGATATGCGTATTTTCGTGCAGAAATCAAAATATTATAATGGTGAGTACGTAACAATGCAACCATTATCAAGTACAAAATGCTAAAAACAGTAAATATATACATGTTGCACCTTTCTCTGCACTACTCGTCGCAAACCTCACAATTGATGCTGGAAACCGACTCCGTTGTTGTGAATATTGAGCCACTTGGTGTCCATATTCTTTGCACTTGCACATTTGAACCCTTGAGTCTTCTTAGCACACGTTCATCCATAACATAGAACTCCACAACTGAGACATCCCTTAAGAACACTTGAATCTCTCACACCCAATTGTAGATTAATACCTGACTCTTTCTTTCCCCCGTCCACATTACAAATCTCATATCTCCACACTCCTCCTTCGATTACCTGTTGTTGTTTTTGAACACCAAATCACTATGCACCCATTCTCACCATAATAGGGTATACAACTTCATTAACTCTGAGAATACAATCTCTAGTCCCAAGATTTATTGATTCACATTTAAAACAATAATGCATCACTCACTAATTATTAGTCATCACCCAATTTCTACCACTTTGCTTCCTATTATTATTATATGGTTTAGCACCATTATTCTCACCACCCAAAACATTTGTAACCCAACTCTCAACACACTTCACACTACTACGACCCGATATGTTTAATTTCGAAAATTTTAACTTGCTTATTTCAGAACCACTATGTTGTTCCTCCAACTCCACAATTTACCCTTTTTACCTTTTTGACCACATTCCCCAAGTACACCAAATCTCCCTTTGTAAAAGAAACCAATTGGATTGCCACCCTCGACATCGGACCATTCTTAATTTTCCAACTATTTTTCTCCTTTAATTTCACCAACTTTAGCATATTTGGATAAAACCTCAAATCTTACCTCACAAATTTTTGCTCTCATTTTCTTTTGCCTCAAATTTACAAACACGTCATCTAAAACGAGTCTACAACTCTCTATGAGAGAACAGTCACTAGAATCCTTAACCAATGCTTTCCAAAAAAATCACTCTATGTGCGGCTGGTATTATTCTCATTATAGGTGCCGGCAACTGACGCCATATAGTTTTTCATAAGTTCAATGCCTCATCCCTAAAAACACAAGATGTTACTATCACCTTTTTACTCCTCAATTTAACTCCAAGACATTATCAATTCACTCTATAACTACTACTCAATCCACCACTTCACCAGGCATTACTAGTCGTCCACACTCTTTTGAATTCAATCCTCAAAGTTTTTAAAGTCAAACCAAACTTGTCCTTCTGCCAATTGCCCATGTTACTTAGTCTTCCATCCTCAGAATTTCTTTACTAACATCAAGCAGTCCACATCTTCTTTAAATAACTGATTCTATGTCCTGTCTGATTATTGCATATCATTCTTTTCCTGCACACACTTAGAAAAGAGACATGGTGGAAACAAGTTGTTGGGGGCCGAACTCTCGAGAGGCCGGAGCCACGACCTCCCTCAAGAGGACCACAACACAGGCCAGCCAACGGACGGCCGAACAGAGTATAGCCGGTGATAGGCCTCTCTGGGTCTCACTCCGGTCCGGAGACTCAAAGCCTAGAGGAGGTGCCTAGCCGACGGGACATACAATCAAGGTCATGCGACCGAGCAGAACAATGGCCGACGAGAGAGGCTCTCCTAGTATCACTTCCGTACAGAGGTCTCTTAGCCCAGGAGGGCCCAGTCAGCAACCAGCGACGCCGAAGCAGCTCGCTTCGGCCAGACAGGACAAAGTGCCTTGTTCACAGCAAAGATTTCCTCGGGGGCAGCATCCCGGGTTTTGCGCACATGGTAGACACACGCTTGACATAGAATCAGCTTTTCCGTGATTCTTGGAGAATGTCAGACCTGCTTTATCAGCTTTTCTGCCACCCAATGCTGTCAGGCGGCGCCGCCTGACACTGTCGGGGCCGACCGGTCGACCACATGCTCAGACGCACAAGGGGGACAGGCGCACTGTCCAAGTGGGCAGGTGGGCAGCTCACCCGCGCCGACACGCGTCGGCAACACTCTCCGAGATTCTATAAATAGGGAGGAGCATTCATTGTAGAGGTACATCTTCTCTCACTAGCCAAACCTCTGTCCATTTGCTCTTTTGCTACATTCCTTTGATGACTTTGCCATCGGAGGGTCCACCGGTGACGCCGCCGGTAGCCTAACATTTTTTTCCCGTGCAGCTAGGTCCAGCCACTCATCTCCACCATTCACAGCAGCAAACCACCGCAAGAAAGGCTTATCCCCCACCCCCCCAACAATTGGCGACTCCGCTGGGGACTCCTTTCTCAAACATTCAGATTTCTACTGTGAGCTTGAAGATGGCTTCCAAAGACAACCAGTCCGATGGCAGAAGGCACAAGGGAAAAGAGGTAGCCAGGACCGGGGACTCTGCTCTTCGCACTCCTGAGCGTGTCCACGCCAGCGACGCCAGCTACCACTCTAGTGAGTGTCCAGACCCTCCGGCCAAGCTGACCACGAGGCAGTACATTTGCCAGCTGGAGGGCGATCTGGGCCGAAGGGATCACCAAACTGATGCCCTCATCATAGAAATGACCCTCCTGAGGGAGGCTACCGAGAAGAAAAGGGCGGCGCCTGCACTAAGTCGTGCCGAGAAGGATGACAGGGAGTACTAGGAGCCGTCCTATAGCAGGAACAGGTCTCAGCAAACCAAGCCCTATGCTCTGAACAGGCTGGGGGGAAGGATAGAAGAAATCCCTGTCCGGGAGAGGGACAATGAGGACCGTCGCGTCAGGCGCCGGGTCTCACCTCCTCAGCCCAGGGACGAGCGTTCAGCCTCAAACGCCAGGCCACCAGTGTTCGATTGCCTCAGCCCAAATGCAGCCCTAGGGGCTCAGAGGAATCGTCAAGCCCGAGATCAGTCACCACCCAGGCCTAGGAGGCACGATGGCCAGAGAGGCAGTCACTTCTCAGAGCAGGAGGTTAGACAAAGGAGGGGAGTCCTGCCAGCTCGGACCTATGAGCCATACCGATAGGATAGAATTCCCTGTACTTCATTCTCTCCTGAAATTGAAGCTACAAGGCCTACGGCAGGCTTTTCAGCCCCCAAGTTTAACAAATACGATCCCAAAATGGATTCGTATACTCACATAGTGCACTTCAGGCAGATGATATCCCTCTACTCTAGGGAAGATGCCCTGATGTGCAAGCTTTTTCCATCCAGTCTCGGTGAGGTTGGGTTACTCTGGTTTGACCGATTGCCAGAAGGGTCCATTTCCTCATGGAGAGACCTCTCAACGGCCTTCCTAGCTCGGTTCATTACCAGTACCAAAGTCAAAAAAGAGGTTGATTCCCTTCTCGGCCTTCACCGAGCAAGGTCAGAATCTCTGCGCCAATACGCAGTCCGATATTGGGACCTCTACAATGAGATTGAGGATTGCGATCAAAAAATCGCAGTTACATCTTTCAAGCTCGGCCTGGACCACTCCAGCCGAGAGTTCGAGGATCCGATGCTTTTCCCTCCAGCAACAATGAACGAGCTCAGGGCCAGAATCGAGCTCCACGCAAAATTGGAGGAGGCCAAGGAAGAGCGAAGCAGAGCCGACCAACGCTCCGGCCAAGGACCCAGCAGCCACAACAATTCGGTCAGAAGAAAAGAGACCAATACCGTCCAGCTGGGGGAGCCACGGACCTACAAGCCATACGAGTATGTAGCTCATACCACTGTCTTCAAACAACCAACCTTCATGCTCCTTCGCAAAATCGAAAAGGAGCCATACTTCAGGTGGCCAGAGAAGAGGTTGGGAGCTCAGAGAGGTGGCAACGACAAGTTCAGATGCTCCTATCACAGAAAAAAGGGCCACCCCACCACCAACTACCGAGCCTACAAAGATTTTGTGGAGGAGTTGGTCACCGCCGGCCATCTTGGGGAGTTTATTGATATTGAGAAAACGGCCACTGCCATACCGAAGGAAGATCCCAAGCCGACCCTGCGCATCATCAATGTGATCCACAGGACAGTGGACCAGCGACGTGAAGAGCAGCTCCGGTCTGAGCTCCAACAGATTAAAGCTAAGGAGATCCTTGTCGTCCAGCCTATGCCGAAGAAGCCTAAGCCGGACTCAAGGTATTCTATCACTTTTCCTCTAAAGATTCTGAAAGGGTCCAACATCCCCACGACGACGCACTAGTCTTCACCCTACAAATTTCTGATTGCCAGGTCAGTAGAGCCCTCGTTGACCTCGGCAGCTCGGTAGATGTCATGTATTACTCACTGTTCAAGAAAATGGGGTACAAATCAGAGGACCTACAACCGACTGACGTGCCACTGGTAGGGTTTAACGCGACATCAGTCTGGCTGCTCGGCAAAATTACCATACCAGTGACCATCGACACGGTAACAACCGAGGTGGAATTTGTGGTAGTCGACGTCCCTTCGCCCTATAATTCTATTCTGGGCCGAACATGGGTCCATAGCATCAAGGGAGTTGCCTCCACATACCACCAGGTCATCAAGTTTATTGGCTCAAGAGGCGTTGAGGAGCTTATGGGAGACCAAGCCTCGGCCAAACAGTGCTATATCGCTGCCGTCAAGGGTAAAGTCACCCCCGAGCAGGTCCACTGGGTGGAGGTTCCAGATCAACCGGTGCTGGAGGACGTCGGTTCAAGTGCCTCGGATAAATCCATTGAGGACCTTGACACCGTCCCTCTCAGCGACGAAGATCCGGAGCGCTTCTTTCTTATCGGCTCAGAGATGACCGAGGAAGACAAGGCGGCAACAATCAGCTGCCTCAAGCGAAATGTTGAAATATTTGCCTGGTCGCCCTACGAAATGTTGGGTGTAGATCCATAGTTTATCAGTCATCATCTCAATGTCCAGCCGGAGTGCCGGTCCGTCGTTCAGAAAGCCAGGCGATCGGCAGCCGCTCATGCCGACGCAGTTATTGAAGAAGTGGACCGTCTGACCGAAGCGCAGGCGATCCGAGAAGTACACTACCCCACCTGGTTAGCCAACATGGTGGTGGTCAAAAAGAAGACCGGCAAGTGGAGGGTTTGAGTTGATTACACTAACCTTAATGAAGCTTGCCCAAAAGACAGCTTTCCTGTGCCGAGGATTGATCAGCTGGTCGACGCAACGGCCGGGCACCCCAGGATGAGCTTTATGGATGCTTACCGAGGGTACCATCAGATAGCCATGTTCGGCCCAGATCAAGAGAAAACGGCGTTCATTACTCCAAGGGAGCTGTTCTGCTACCAGGTGATGTCCTTCGGCCTGAAGAACGCCGGAGCAACTTATCAGAGAATGGTCACAAAAATGTTCAGCTCTCAGCTCGGTGACACAATGGAGGCCTACATAGATGATATGGTGGTCAAGAGCTTGGCCGAAGCAAACCACCTGGACGATCTTCAGAAGGTATTTGATATATTGAAGAAGTACAAGCTCTGGCTCAACGCTTCAAAGTGTGCCTTTGGAGTTAGCTTGGAGAAATTTCTGGGCTACCTTGTCACGCGCCGAGGCATTGACGCCGACCCATCTCAGATTTAGGCCATCGAGAAGATCGAAGACCCAAGGACTCTAAAAGAGGTACAGAAGCTTGCAGGTATGGTCGCAGCCCTCAACCGGTTCATCGGTAGATCCTCAGACAAATACCATCCATTCTATGAGGTATTGAAGAAAAATAGCCGAAGACTTTTTTTATGGACCGATCAGTGCAAGGAGGCCCTCGGCAATCTCAAAGAATACCTCTCTTCGGTTACCCTGCTTGCCAAACCAATGCAGGGGGAAGAGTTGTACCTATACATGGCCGTCACTCCGCATGCCGTCAACTCAGCACTAGTTCGGCAAGAAGGGCTTGAGCAGCAGCCGGTCTACTTCTGTAGCAAATCTCTCATCAGCGCCGAGACCAGGTACCTCCCTCTTGAAAAACTCGCATATGCTTTGGTTATTGCTTCCAGAAAACTGGCACCATATTTCCAGGCACATACTATTGTTGTCTTGACCGAGTTCCCTCTTCGGGCGTTGCTTAAACGCGCCGATCTATCCAACCGACTCACCAAGTGGGCCGTGGAGCTGGCCAACTTCGATATCAAATTCCAACCCAAGACTGCCATCAAAGGCCAAATCCTGGCCGACTTCCTCGCAGAATTTTCTCCTCGGCCAGAGGATCATCATGCCGACAAAGTCCTTGCCGAACAAGCCCTGCCGGAGTCGCTACAAAATCAGTACTCGTGGAGAATGTTCGTCGACGGAGCATCAAACTGCCGAGGGAATGGAGCCAGAGTTGTCCTCATTTCCCCTGAGGGCGTCACTCATGAACATTCCCTTCGGCTTAACTTTAGCGCCTCCAACAATGAGACAGAGTATGAAGCACTTCTGGCCGGACTGAAATCTGTCGAAGAGCTGGAGATTCAGAGCCTGAACATCTACAGTAATTCTGAGCTCGTGGTCAACTAGGTCAACGGTGACTACGAGTGCCGAGACGAGCGAATGGGAAGATATATGCAGAAAGTCAAAGAAAGAATGGGGCTATTCAATCAAATCCAAATTCAGCAGGTCGGTAGGGAACAAAACGCTCATGCCGATGCTCTGGCCAGAATAGCCTCAGCAGCCGAAGTCAGAGAGCAGAGGACGGTCAGCGTCCAAAGCCTAGATCAACCGAGCATTGAAATACCGAAGCAGCAAGCCGTCCTCTTCATCAGCCAAGGTCCCAGCTGGATGGACCCAATCATTTCATTTCTGAAGGACGGCTCACTCCCACAAGACAAGAGGGAAGTCCACCGAATCGTCCATAAGTTGGCTCGGTTCTGGCTTGGCCCTCATGACAAGTTGTACAGACGGTCATTCTCAGGGCCATACCTCCTTTGTGTGCACCCAACTTTGGTGGAAGGAGTATTGCAGGAGCTCCACGCCGGCAGTTGTGGAGCACACACTGGGGGAAGATCGATAGCGCACTGAGCCATCTCCCAAGGATACTGGTGGCCGAAGATGATGGAAGACGGGGAGCAGATAGTGAAAAAGTGTGATTCCTGCCAACGGTTCTCCCCGATCATCAGACAACCTGCCGAAGAGCTTACACCATTGACCAGTCCATGGCCTTTTGCTCAATGGGGCTTGGACATCGTCGGCAAGCTCCCTACGGCACCAGGAGGCTTCAAATTTCTAATCACAGCAACAGACTACTTCTCCAAGTGGGTCAAAGTCGAGCCGTTGGTTACTATAGAAGACAAAGATGTGAAAAGATTTGCTTGGAAGAACATTGTCTCCCTCTTCGGCATCCCCTACGCCTTCATCTCGGACAACTGCACTCAGTTTGTGGGGGATCTCTTCACCAATTTCTGTGTCGAGCATAGAATCAAGTTTTACAACTCCACTCCTCATTACCCGCAAGGCAACGGTCAGGCCGAAGCTTCAAACAAAACCATTGGCAGCGGAATCAAAAGAAGACTTCAAGAAGCCAAGGGAAAATGGGCCGAAGAGCTTCCGAGTGTCCCGTGGGCCTACCGAACGACCCCTTGGCGCTCCACAAGGCAAACCCCATTCTCTTTATCCTTCGGCATGGAAGTAGTCATCCCACTAGAAGCCGGGCTACCAACAATCAGAACCGAAGGATTTGACGAAACCACGAACAACGCAGCAATTGAAAAGGACCTGGACCTGACCGACGAAAGAAGAGACTCGGCTAGGATCAGACTAGCTGCCTACCAGCAGGGAGTAGCCAGAAATTTTTCACGGACGGTCCAGCCCAGGGCATTCAAGGTTGATGATCTTGTCCTAAGAAAGGTGGTGGGGAATAAGAAGAAAAGTTCAGATGGCAAGCTCGGTCCAAACTGGGAAGGGCCGTATAAAGTGACCGGTCATGCAGGGACCGAGGCTTATCGGCTTGAAGACCTGGACGGCACCCCAATTCCAAGGCCGTGGAATGCTACAAACCTAAGATTATACTACCACTGACTCTGTAAATCTAGCCTAAGGCTCTCAATCAATGAAAGTCTGATCTTCAAAATTCTTGCACAAAAATGTTTATCTTTTGCTTCGGTGCTAAACTACCAAAGCAGCTCTTAGTTGTCGTTTATCTACAAAATGCGCATGCAGCTCCTCGGTGGCTTTGCCGAGGAGACTTACAACTCTTCGGTGCCACATCACCGAAGCATCTCTTAGTTGCCGTTTATCTACAAAACGTGCATGCAGCTTCTCGGTGGCTTTGCCGAGGAGACTTACAGCCCTTCGGCGCCATATCACCAAAGGTCCCCTTAAAAAGTTCACATTCATCTAAAAAATGTACAAGGGTTGCTACGGTACAGTACCGAAGCAATCAACAAACAGCAATGCAATCAGAGTGCAGCACCAAGCCGAGGGCAAAGCCTTGGCTGACCGAGACCTTTTCCTCGGCTGGGGGAAGAAGGGTACACTATGCAAATAGCCGGACAGACAAAGAAATTTGAGGCAAAAATTCAAAATTTTATTAATTCAAAAAAGGAACCGGACACAGATCGGCTCGGCCCCAAAAGAAAAAGAAAAAAACAAAAGTACAAAAAGACTAAGTAGTGGGGTCAGCAGCAACGGCATCGGTGCTAACAGCCTCGGACGCAGGAGTAGGGGGAGCCGACCTGGAAGGTAGGAGCCAAGCCCCAGCCTTGGAATCCTTCATGCGGGGGATGTCCCCCACACCGGAAGCATGGTCCTCGGCCCCCAGAGACACCTTGGCGCACACCCAGCCCCTATGGAAGCACCTCTCCTTGATTCGGACCATCTGCTCCTGGCACTGGTTTGCCGCCTCTTCAAAGCCACGGTTGTATTCCGCATGCTCATCCTTTAGGCGAAGGTTCTCGGCTTCAAGATCAGCAATCTGGGAAGCCTTGGTGCTCAGCTCGGCCACATTGATCTCGATGGTCATTTGCATAGCCGCGGCCTTATTCTGAAGCTCGACCAAGGAGTTCTTCGCCTCGGCTGCTGCCTTCTTACCCTCCTCGGCCTCCTTATCCGCCTCCTGTCGAGCAACTTGGAGATCAAGAATGCGCTGGTCCAAGCCGGCACCGGCAGCCATCATCTGCAAAAAGAGAGTTACCAAGACTACCAAAGCAAGAGATCAACTGAAAAGGCAGTGAAAGTATTTACCTTGGAGCCGTAGTATATCATCCTACGGAGGCAGGTCCGGGGCCCTTTGGGAAGAGCCTCCATCTCCTTTGGAAGAGTGAAGGCTTGGAGTAGCGCCATCGCCACGCCGGGGCGGTCCTCCAGGAGGTCACCCACCTCGACATCAACGCCCTCAAAAGAGAGCTTCGGCTCCCACAGTACTACCTCCCTCCTGGAAGATCCCGCCGTCTCCACAGTCGCAGGGTCAGGGATGGCAGTCTTCTCTGAGGAATGCTCAGAAGGCGGCACGTCTTCAGATACTCGGGCCCTCTTATGCTGAGCCCGAGTCCTTGTCAGTTTCTCTATGACCTCGCCAGCCTGGCCACTAGTTGGCGGCCCCTGCAAAATTGTGACTATGGGCTCGGTTATGCCATCGACCCCGTCATCCTTAAATTCATCCTCAAGGTCAATCACCTTCTTCGGTCCCATTTCGACTTCTTCGACAGACGGTGTAGTGGAGTGCTCGGCTTGTGGCACAGTTTCTCCTGAGGAAGGCCACCGAAAAGAGAAAAGTAGCATCGACGCCAAGCCGTGCCAAAGATGATCGAGAATATCAAGAGCCTT
>NMUG010004140.1:0-14114 GCA_002855965.1 Monotropa hypopitys | reverse complement strand
GAAAACGAATATTATGTCGGGATAAGTAAATAATTCAAGATTATGATCCATATAGGACTGACTCTATGGAAACAAGTTATAACATTTATTCTTAAATAACATGAGAGAAACTGTCTAGAATGATATAAATTGAATTATGAGTTAAATAGGTATAATTATTAAAATAATTTATAACATTATAAATATATTTATATGTATATTAAATTATTTATAATATTTCACGGTTCGGATAATCCATAAATTTATAATCAAAATCCGTGTACCGAACCTCATCTCACAGTTTTATAATTTTTTAATTCATGTCCCGACCATTAATCCACTTATCGAATCCAAAATGTATGGATCGGTTTGGTTTGGACCGGATTCACGGTTCAACGGATTTTTTGTGCAATCTTAATTTTTTTCCTCAAATAAAGAACCAAACATAAGATAAAAGGAAAATCATTTTTTAAATCCCATTTTCTCCACATATCCCAGCTAGGCCTTAATACCTGCGGGGAAAGAGAAATTTTCGATGATAGACCGGCCTAGAGATTCTCAGCTCTAAGAGTGTTTTACCATAAATCGCAAATTTCATGTCACAGGTGGATTTTATTGAACAAACACGTCAAAAGCAGCGAGGCATTAGGGACACTGTTTTGGAAGCCAACAGGAGATGAAATTAAATGGACATCGACTACCTATATGTTACATAAATTCGTTTAGATCCATAATTTTCGCCCATCAAAATAAATTACAATCAGAGCCACAATAAAAGCATGATCTCTGAACTCAGGAAATATGGTTAGTCGAAATCTGTGCCTCCATACGATGACCTTCTGAATCCCAAGCTTGTACATGAGGCTAGACTGCATGAGTTCCAAGGAAGTAAAAGTTATCTCTGTTAGAAATATTTTCAGAAAGTACAATTTATTGACTGGAAGTATGAATGTTAAAATAAATCTACCAGATTTATAAGTAATTTGATATAATAAGAGAGCAGAACATGCAAACCGGAGGCATGTGGAATCATAGTGCCCTTAAACCAATTAACGCCGTCTCACCGTCAGTGCTTGAGTTTTCTATCGGTGTTTGGTTCCCAGGGTACAACCGGAATAACGGTAGTGTAGCACTCACTACCGCTCTGTCGAGCGCTGCTGTGCGTAGAACAATCTCTTTGGAAAATGCAGAGAAGAAGAAGGTATACAATCGGTGTGTACTGGAATTGTTGGAATTGTTTATTTTCTAACTTCCATACCATCCAATATATACACGTAGGAAGATAAACAAATCGTAACAATAACAAATTAATCAAATCCGTAATTGATTAATAAAATCTGTAACTGATGAATAAATTTCGTACTGATTAATAATATCCAAGCCGTCAATTACATAATTTAATTATCTACCGGTTGGGCTGAGTCGATTCTGAATGAGTTAGTCCAAATGGGCCCGAGCAAATTTGGTCCAAAAAGATTTAACTCCAGGCACGAAAACACTAGACCACTAAACCACGGGCCACGGACCTGGGGCCGGGTGGGCGACTGCGCGCGCACATGTGGCATTTTCAACAAAGGTATAGATTACCTTAGTCTCTCCATTAGTTTTACTTGTGAACAATGATGGAATGCACAATATTATATTCAACCCAAAAGGCTTCCACATTTCCAATGTGGAATGGACACACTTTGAGGGTACTTCCCTCAATTGTCCGAGCCAATTTTGCACGACAATCTCTCATTCATTTTTCGACGAATTTTGTCGATTATTTTTCCTAATCGCACTCCTATCCTAGGAGTATCCAATCCATCCGAAAACACCTCAATCGGTGGTCGGGTCCCTCGGGAAATGGACATCAAAATCCGGAAAATAAATACAACATTTTTCCAACAATCTCAACGTGCATGTAGATTAACCTGATGATGATGATGATGATGATGTAGTTAGGACATTACTTGCAAGTTGAAGTAAAACATTCGAAGTTGGTGGAAAACAATGATCCTGGTACAATCCTCTTCTACTACGATTTCGTATACCAGAGAAGTTCTTTAGTCCAACTTCAAGGGCCAGATTCTAAGTCGAAGGGAAGGCATTGAGAAATTTATTAATTTTCCACTACGGATTCATTGCTTTACTAGTTTTCTAATAACTGCATTTCAAATAATTGGCCAGGTAATATTTGACAACTTTTAGCCAATGAATCCACGCCACAACACAATGATGATCAAAGTTGCACTTTAAAACGTCCACAGTCAGATACTCAATCATATTCATGGGTTTACTAGTTTTCCCAATTATTCATCTGTGATGTTTATAACACTGCTGCCAAATGAATTCACACCAAAATCTTACTTATCCAATAACATGTCATCTATTTTAATTATTATCCTTTAACTTAAATGTTCTACCAAGACTTCACTGAGAAATCTTACTTATCCATAACTACCAGCATAAGGCTACACAGCATAATTTGATTTTCTATTGCATCACCCGATTCCGACCCAGTGCATCTTGAGTCATGTTGCTTAGTAAACATCCAAACCAGTGTATCTCAAGCCTTGTGGCTTAGGTCTTGGGGTTCTAACCCAGTGAATTTAGTTATGTACCTCTTTCCTGTCGATTACGCCCTATCAAGCTTGAAAACAAATCATCGTCGTGTCCTACCTAGGATTCGTCTTATCAACTCTTACTAATCATCTTTCTCTTCCTTTCTCATTTTTGATCTCATCATTTCTCTTTAAACCTAGTTTCTATTCCTTTCTCATCTTTGATCTCATCATTTCTCTTTAAACCTAGTTTCTGCTAAGGTCCCTCGGTCATGGACCCAAAATACTGGTCATCCATCCTTCACCCGCAGAAATACTGGTCATCCATCCTTCACCCGCAGACAACCGCATCACTAACATTATACACTTTATATTTCCATCATCTTGGTTATTACTACTTTCATCATCTTGGATCTCATTTCCCATGGTCTAATGTTTTCCCACGCATTTAGCATATTCTCATCATACAAATTCAAATAAACATTAATAACACATTTCATGCTTCAAGAAAGCCAACACGTAACCCGACGGGGTCAGTATTCGTGGTTGTGATACACGCAAATAGTAATTCCTTAAATCAATCAATAAGCCGAGCAAAAGTAGGTCACTTGCTTGAAACTCATCATTTCATAACAATAAGATCAAATATAAAATTTAATTATACGACATTAAAGGTTAGGTAGGAAAACCTACTTCAATTCAGAAGTACTGGTCGGCAATGAATGGGTTCGGCCAACAAAAGATTCTACTCGACAAAAAGAACACAAGACTAGCAATCACTTCGGCAGAATTGAGTGACAGGCAAACAGTGGTTCGGCAAAGGTAATAATCCGGACAAACAATAGTTCTATTCGAGAGAGCTATGGTGCGGTCAAACAATGATTCTGACTGTTCGGCAAAGATATGATCCGAACAAATAGTTGGCCATGAATATAATTTAGTTTGGCAACAGACCAAAAGGAATTAGTTAAGTCGGCTACGTACCTGACTGTTCGGAAAAACATTTTATAGAATCAATTGATTCAGTTCGGCAAAGAAATCAGTTTGGCAACTCAGTGTGTGAATGCATGGTTTCTGTACGGCAGAAAGAGTGCGGCGCAGGGAGGCTGTTCGGCAATGTTGAACAAAGAACTGGTCTGGTCGGGAAAGAAGGCTAATAGGTCGTGTAATATAATATAGGCATAACATTGTACTCACACCAAATCTATATATGAACATGCATATGTGCCCAAATTCCCACGGTTAAACATTTCGGGATGATTTCAACTATTTTTTACTTTACCGTAAATCATTAATAACGTTTACCAATATCTCGATATATCTAATTTTACATCTAAGTATATAATTTGGCATAGCCGTCAACTTTTTCCAAGATTTTCTCTATAACTTTTGCCACCCAAAAACACTTAATCAGATTTCGATGGATAATTTGTACAAGTGCTGAAATTAACTTATCTTTCAATTTTTAGAGACTCAACTTAATTTACCCTGACAGCTTTTGTCTCTTCCTCTAATTAACTGAGCTAATGGCTTGGCAATGACAGAAGTACCTTTCCAAGCCAATGATATAGCCAAACGTACATAAAAATTTCTCTCTTCAACTACTTTGGGTCAAACTTCCTCATTTCCTAGTTAATTATTTCGTAATCTGAGGTAATATATCGTTCTAATTTAATAGAGTTGGAGCAGGTGAGGAATTAGGGCCTTCGACAGCGCAACAGTAGATATTTTTTGTGGAGTTCTCATACCTGGTGAGTATGATAGATCATTTCCAGTACTTGTTTGTCTTTTACATGCTTGCTTGGCTAGTTGTTTAATTTAATCTATGTGGTTCTTCTTGCTTGCAATCTACATGCAAAAGCATGTGATATCCTTGATATTAATTTCCAATTGACCATGTGACACCTTGTTGTAGTCACCTTTGGCTTTATAGACAAGTATGTTTAATTGATTCATAGTTTCCATACATGGCATGACTATAAAGATGCTAGGGAAACGATCAATGATGAACATATAACTTAGAATGTGAAAACGTGGTACGTAATAAGGTGCGGAAAATCATATGATAAATGGTGAATATTTGTTAAATATAATGATGTGTACCACCGACAGATTTTTGATAAGTCTGGAATGCCCGTAAGGTGAATATGTACCACTGTCAGACTTTCTATAAGTTCGGAATGCCCATAAGTGGATATGGACTTGAATGATTCGTCCTTAACAGGTTATCATACATATTTGATGAGAATCAGGCCATCGGTTAAATTAAATGGTTATAAATAGAAGAGTTAAAGGAGATTGACCTCTAAGAAGAATTAAGTGAAATGGTACGGTAGATACGAAATACACCCACACGTTTAGTGACACTTATGCCTCTTATTGCATTACTTGTTCTCATGTGCTTTATTTTGTATTGATGTGTGTATCTAACATATTCCTTGATATATTTTGTTGTTCTCTTTGTTGACAATTTATATCCAAATTTGAAGACTTAGGGGGCTCACTACAAGCCGGACTAGTGTGCATAGTTTGATTAGAGACATGAGAGTCTTTCCAACATGAAGATATTTATATATCTTCATTGTCGGTGTTTTGGGTAGTTGTGACATTGTGTTTTCAACATGAATAATATTGTAGTGACTTGTGGATTTCTTTTATATTAGACCTTAGTGATGGTTTAGTGGTACTTAGTTGATACTGTTTGGGATTTTTATCTAGTATTTTACTTTAGACTTCCGCTCTGTATTTGTTTCATTATGAAAATTATGGTTGGCATATGGATATTGTGTTGTTGAGTCACGGCTCTGTCGGCGGGCGACCTTTATGTTGTCGTTCCGGGACGGGTCATGATAATATTTCCTGAAAACTTTGTTGTTGCCTTGTCATTTCCTGTCTCGAGCCACTGTGACTCTGCCCCTATCAAAGAAACGTCTAGAAGACTGAGGTAAATCACGACTAGGCTAGGAGCTCTGTCCTCCCTAATCATGAAATTTACTACTTGGCCTTTCTATTGTCGCTGGCCATCTATCCAAGATTTCTTATATTGTTCTCTTATGTAATCAGCCCTCTCAATATATCTATCCGCTATCCTTGATTTATTTACCAACTGTTTAAAATTTTCTTCTTCAAATAGGGCAACATGTGATTGAATATAAGGTTTCAATCCCATTTGAAACTCTTTGCACATGGCTTTCTCAGCCATAACCATAAATGGCACAAAACGAGATAAAGTCATGAACTTAGCTAAGTACTCCTCCACTGTCATAGAATTATGTTCCAACAGTAAGAACACTTGTCTTTTCTCACTTTGATAAAATCGAAAAATATTTCTCATTAAATACTCCCTCAAAATTAGCCCAGCTAATAAATTGTACTATGTCTGCCTCAGTTGGTATGGCACTCAATACTCTTTTTGTAGATTCCCACCAATGACATGCCTCTCCTGTAAGCAAAAAAGTGGCCAGTTTCAGCTTGTCCTCTTCCGCAATCTCCAAAATTCCAAAAATATGTTTTATCCGTCTCAACCAATTTTCTGTGTCCTCCTCTCCATTAGTGTCCGGAAAAATGGGTGGATCCATCCCCTTGAAATTTTGATATAAGTTAATATTGATATTCATTGCCGATCTTTCCACCGAAGCTGGTAGAACAGGCATCCTCTCGAAATATCTAGTCTGCGTTTCCATCATTCTAATAATTGCTTCCTGAAATTATTTTTCCGGTTCAACTCTTAGCTCTTCCCTTCCAATCTGTCCCTCTTGATTTTCCGGCCTTTGCCCATCTGAGCCCGATAACATCTACTCTATCACTTGCTGATGATCTCGATTCATAGTGATACTGTTTATACAAATAAAAGAAACATAATCAAAATCATAAATATACCCCAAACTCAATCGTCCTCTCTACTATACTCAACGATACACCTACAAAGCCTTCTAAACTCTAGTTCTGATACCAAAACATGTCACGTCCCAATCTGGATAATTATAAAGTAAATTACCTAGGAGAGTAGCGTGGCAGCATAAGACAACCCAAACTCCCAATATAAATAACTAAAATAAAAAATGACTAATCTCATAAGTGTTGAAAATATACATTCACAACTACATACTAGGCAACATGCTGTGGCCCAACCCACATCACTCTACAAACTGAGTACATAAAGGTACATCTGAGATAAAATAAAACTCTCTAAAAACTGATACTATAAACTCACCACTAACTGACAAAGAAAAACACTCCACTACCTCTGCAGCTGGACAATGGACAACTGCTAGACCCGATCACTTGGAAAGGGGGATGCATAACTATGGAACAATATAAATAAAGAGAAATAAAAATAATAACTATGGATCAAGCTACTTTTAAAACCCATTTCTTTTTCTAAAATTATTATCTTTAATTCTCTTATACATCTTTTATTTCATTCTTAAAATAATATTCTCAAATATCTTTTAAAAATCACTTTTCCATTTCTTACCAAAACTTCTCATATTCATTTTAACAATTCCTTTTCTTTACTTTTCAATCATACATTTCCATCTTGTCCATTTTCATGATACACTTATTATAAATTTGTTATAAATTCCATATCAACCAAATTCCCCTACATATCAACCAAATTCCATTTCTTTGTACAATTACCTTTGTTTTTTTGTTTTTTTATTATCAAAATCATCATTTTTATTTCTTCTAAAATTATTTTTCTCATTTCTTTCTTTTCATTTCAAAACTCTTTTCTTTTTTCCTCATCATATAATCCAACATAAGTCCATCGTAAAATCTGTCATAGGATCGAATAAGTGATCCATCAAATCCATCATCATCACAAGGATCGAATAAGTGATCCATCAACATATCACATCCCACCACATTTCAATGCTCCAACATTTCTCAGACCCAGGAGCGTTAGGCTCTCATCGATGACTACTCCAGTATTTCTCAGACCCTGGAGCCCGGCCCTGATTAATAATTACTCCAGTATTTCTCAGACCCTGGAGAACGGCATTAATCAATATCATTGCACCAATATTTCTCAGACCTTGGACAGACCCCCGTGTCCATAAAAACATGATAATCATCATTCTTCAATATTATTTTCCAAAACTATTATTCCTTTTTTATGTCAAAATCACTTATTCTATTTATTCCAAAACTTCATTTTCCATCAAAATTCTTGTTTTCGATAATTCCAATCTTTCATTAAATTACAAAGTCCTTTTTCCATATTTTTCTTTGGTATTAGCAAAATCCACCTTTCTCATTTTCTCTTACAAAATTCCTATTTTCAGTTTTTTTAAACCACTTACCATTTTTCTTTTAATTACAAAATCTTCATTATCCACTCTTCCAAAATTATATTTGATCCATATTAATTTTCCATCCATAAACACTTTAATTAGAATAACGCATTTAAACTAAATATAAAAATATAATTTACATTATCTCTAATTTATAAAGTTTCAAATACTCACCTGAATCAAAGTGTAGGCTATTCTGAGCTGCTAGTCCTTCTAGGTTGCTGACGTTGACGTAAGGCTCCCTGGTCGTATAACAAATCAAATATACATAGTATAAGAACCCATAATATCTCTAAAATATCAACGATGTATTCTGAAATTCGCTAATTTTCCATGGATTCCTTTATTTTCTCTTATTCCTCAATTAATTCCTCATTTAATTTATTTTCACCAATATATTTCTATTTTTTTACTTTTTCAATTAATAATCACCTTTTTGAATTATTCTATATTTTATAATTCATTCTCTTCATAAAATTATAATTTCCACTCTTTTTATTTCAATTATTTATCTGACAATTTGTCACTCAATTTTCAATTCTTTTATTTATAAAATATCTTCATTCTCTAATTCACCCATTTTTTAAATTTTTAATAATAATCACCTTACTAATAATTATTTTCATTATTTCACTTTAACCAATTAATATTCTCGTAAATTAATTTAATTTTCAACTAACCAATATTATTCTCCCTTTTCATTTTATTTTTCCAATAGTTTTTCCTGTGGTTCCGGGTGAATTTTCTGACGCATTTTTTAGTGAACTTTTCCGGTGAGTTTTTCATCGTTATTTCGATTCGTATACGATTCTAATATATTCTAAATTTGACGACAAATAAATATACGTAAAAAATGTTTCGAGACTAAATCGTATTCCGAGAAAATTTTAACTGGCCGTCTGTCCCATCCGGTGACCATTCCGGCATCCGTTCTTCTCCTCCGAGACTGCTCTCTCTCTCCTCTCTCTTCCCGACAACCCTCGTCTATTGTCCCTCTTCCTCTCCCTCTCCTGTTTCTCCTCTCTTCTCTACTGCCCTCTCTCGTCTCCCCTTCCTCACAAGCAACACACACACACACACACACACACACGTCACATACATACACCCGCACCGCCACAGCGCCTCCCCAGCCACCTAGCACCACCATCGTACCTAACTGCACTATGCACACACTGCACAGCCACCCACTTCCTTTCTCTCCTCTGCCACCCTCGTCATTCCCTTTGTCTCGCGCTCTCTCTCCCTCAGCTCTCTCATTACTCCTCCCTCTCTGTAGTTTTTTTATCTTTCTCTCTCTCTCTCTCTCTCGTTTGACTTTGTTCTCTCTCTGCTCTCCATGCTCTCTCTGTTTACTGTGACACACCCACACACACGCTCTACACACACCAAATACACACACCCATGTTGCACCTACAATAACACACGTAACACACACTTACACATCCACGTTGACACACACATGCAAAATCATATGCACACAACATGCATTTGCATGCAACGTGTTGTTTTAAATTTAAAAAAAAAACATTTGACCCCTTAAAATATCATGTTTTAATTATTTAGCACGACCAATTTTAAATTCTAAAAATTTAATCTTAATTCACTACATTTCATTTTCTTAAACCCTAGGTTATTTAATTTTCAAAAAAATTCGTCAATTTCCTTTTTATTTCATTTTTAAATTTTTTAATTAAATTTTTTAATCCTCATTAGTCAATATAGAATTATTCCAAATTTTATTTAATTAATTTTATTTTTTAATAATACATTTGTTACAAAAATTCGGGTCTTACGCAGATGATCTAGTCGGGAAAGAGATGTGGCACAACAGAAGGTTCTGTGCGGCAATAACAATGGTCCAGCAAGTACGGGTGTTCGGAAATGAATAAGGCTAATCGGCGGCAAGACTTCTGATTTATAAAAAAACTTCAGTGATTATACAAACAGAACAACACTTGTTCGGCAATTAGGCTGGACATTTCGGCAAAGTAACCAAAATAGCAAAGGAGTGTTCAGATTAAAACGAACAAGTAGGTTCTCCGGTCTTATAAAAGATGGTTGGTTCAGATGAGGTAGTCCTTTGGATGGAGCTGGGTCAGATTGACAGAAGATCAAAAGGGTTTCTCTCAATTCTGAGGTTAATCCAAATGAAGGTGTGGAGTGAGTTTATACTCAACTAAAGATTCTTAAATGAAATGATTTCAGATGTATAAGTTCATACATGGAAGTTAATGTTATTCATAAAATGAAATGCATCTGTGACAGGGATGGTCCGACGGACAAACATTAAAAGCTAGATTCAATGGATGGCATGCAGGGGATGTTCGGCATACGAACCGTCAGGTCAAAGAGAGATGTGTATTGTGTTGAGGGTTTCCGAAATCTTTGAATCAAGGAAGTTCATGTTCCAAATTTTCAAAAGTCTGAGCCAAAAGAAATGCACAGATGTATTCATCCGGAAGATGTATGGGCGTTCCGATTGTCAGAAGAACAAAGGGTCAGTACAGTAAAACAAGACAAGGCACTTCGGCCAGACACCAAGGATTTACGTTCAGTACATTGTACAAGGATTGGCATATGTCCAGCTAGAGCAGGTGTTCGGACTGAATGAGTTCGGCAGTTATAATGCTCAGCAACTAATGGTTCACTTCAACGAGTCTGTGGCTGGGTCTTTCGGCAAATGCCAAGTTCGGTCAATGAAGGGTTCGGACATTGATGGTTCGGCAAAAGTGGATATTGGTCAAAGTCAACGTTCTAAGATGATTAAATTAATTACCTGAGCTTATCCTCACAATAACTTATAATGCACAACCATTTCCAGATTTAATTATCTAAATCAAAAGTTAATAATTTAAATATTTAATTAATTAAAATTCATTTTTAATTAATTAAAAATTTGCAGATATTACATTCACGTTCAAGGCACATGAAACCTCAGTTGAGGTATGAGAAAAAATCACAGGTCTTCACAATCAAAGAAACAAAGGCAAGAAGCTGTGTATGAGGCAATTATTTGGGTCCAGTTGAAAACAAGACATGAAATCAAATGAAAGGGAAAAAAAACTCTAACTCAAAACTTTAGAACAACATTGATAAAGGAAACCATGTAGCAAATATCTTACTGATAAATAAGTTAAAAGGCTTCTGAACTTGCTATATAAAATTCATAGCACAATCATTTCGGTGTTTTACCACAGCTCACAAATCAAACAATTTGATTGTCTATGTGATCATAAATCATGGTTGTGTAATTTTTAACACTCATGTGATATGCTGCAAGAACAGCTACCGTGCCAGTGACATAAAAAAGGGTCCGGACAGATATAACTAGCATACAAGGTAGTTATGTGAACTTGTAACTATTCCTAGCAAATAGAAATCAAGCTTTCATTCCCCTAAGGATGAAACATGTGGTCTCAGAAGACAATGAAGCAAGGTGCTGCTAATTTACTGTGAAGACTTATTACCTGTGCTAATATCGAATTGTCCTTGTAGATGGTGCAAGATCTGTGGAAAGGTGAACCTTTCATCTTGAAATCAGACTTTGTCTCTTTCGCAATATCACCAGCAGGGAATATCTCAAACTCAGTTCTAGTGAATGCATTTAGTGTCCTCTCTACTCTGGATATCAAGCCGTTATCTTCACTATTGTTCCCCTTAAAGCATTGCCAAGATCCATTCTGCAACCAAGAAGTACTTTCAGATGTTATAGAACTTCTACTACTCAAAAGTCCAATTGCAGACCAAAACTTATATGTGTCATGCATGACTAAAAAAAGGGCGACCCAGTGCAAGAAACTCCCGCATATGCAGGGCCTGGGGAAGGTTTGATGTATGCAACCTTTTTTTTTGATAACTCAGGTGTCTGGGCCAGCTTACGCGCACCACAACTAATCCTGAGGGAACCAATCCCAGCGCCAGCTATTGGGGGCCCCGCTTATAGCCAGAGCTTCGCTCTGTACGACTGGCCCAAAGGTGTGGATGTTTCCAAAAGGTTTCGATCCTGAGACCTAGAGGAGGAGCAAACTCCTAGGTCCCAGACAACGACCAACTCGGCCAACCCCTTTGGGTTTATGCAACCTTACTCATGCAATCAGAGAGACAGTTTCCGTGAATCGAACCCGCGACCTACATGCCACAATGGGATAGCTTTATTGCTACGCCGGATTCGCCCTTCATGTGTCAAGCATGACTATCCTATAAAATTAAAGAACCAAAGTTGCATAAACTCTGAAAAGTGGGCTCACGGCGAATGTACAAGCAATTAAGCAGTCGCATTTTTTATTATTTCAAAATTATACAGCATTCTGCATGCTTTTTTTTATGACTCAGGTGTCCGGCTTAGCCAATATTTCAAATGCAATGGATTGCGTTAAATCAACCAGAAGAGGCATTTGGAATTTGAGGCCTTTGAATAAGAAACATTCACATGGACCAAAGTTGCAGCCTGATTTCTTTACACTGTTTCACCAGTCCAATGGCCATTTTGAACGTCTGTGATATAGTAAGTTGATGACACAGCCTGATAGAGGAACACAAAGATGTGCACCAGGTAAGGCTATCTTGAGCCTTTACATTGTATGTAGGCACTATTTCAGATGCAATGGATCCCGTGAAATCAATGAGAAAAGGCATTTGTAATTTGAGGCCTTTGAATAAGAAACAGTAATGGGGGCCAAAGTTGCAGCCTGATTTCGTTATACTGTTTCACCAGCCCTGCATGCGAATTTTTTGAACTTAGTAAGTTGATGACACAGTCTGATGGAGGAACACAAATATGTGCACCGTGTAAGGCTATCTCGAATGTTTACCCAAAATTTTACTTAAATTTGAGTAAAAACTCCATTTGGTATGAATTCATTCCAGTGGCAAATTCATATTTTACTAAAATTTTGTTCGCAAAAAATGACACATTTTTATTTCAATCTCCCCTTTGTTTGCTTCCTACAAACTCTCCGGGCTCCCATCCATCACGAACATCCCCACCTCCAAAATCATCCGCATCCATGCCGCCAACAGCAACTTTCGTTGCCGGGGGTTGTTGTGCTACAGATGCAGAGTCTCACAAATCTCAATGAAAGAGCTCATTGTGGAAGACCTCACCTACATCGGGTGCAAGAACTCGTATACATATAAGTACACATTCACGTTCGTAGAGAGGAATAGAGTCCATTGATTGGTGTTACATACAGGAATTCGGTATTTCAAAATTTGAGATTTCCTACTGTTGCTCCTAATTGAAGTTCTCCAGGGCTTGAGTTTCGTGTTTCCCACCACCAACACGGATTACTCCACCACCAAAAACTAGCCGTTGCAAAATAGCAGAGAAATTAGGTCTCCTTGATTTGGATAAAAATTTGGGAAAAACTCAAGTTGGTATCTTGGTATGAGTTTGTGTAAAGGAGCGGAGCTGCCATTTGAAAGGTTTTTGTTGGAAAAATGGTTTTGGAATGAACTTTTAGATCATTTTTTGAGCTAAATTAAAACTGGTCCCACACGTCGATTGAGACAGACCCACGGTATTTGGTAATCTCCAATGTCAGTATGGACATCTCTGAATCTTCTATGGACATCTCTGAATCTTCCATACGGATGAGAATCAGAGCCGTCTGGATGTGACTTTCTCAGACAGAAGTTTGAAGCTCTCTGGATTATATGCCTAGACAGGGGTCAAGTCTGTCCGAATGGGGGCACTTTAGGAATGGGGCGCTTTAGGAAAGACGTGGAACATCATTTTTAATGCCATAAATCAGTGTTTGTTAGGATTATGACATATTTGAGAGGCAAGAGGCTGGTGTACTTGATGAGAAAGACTTTCGATGGTTTCCTCCATTGATTATAGTCTCCGAAGCACGGACACGCCTCCGGGGTCCCCGTATGCATGTCGGACACTCCGGGGACATGGCAAAAAACGTATGGACACGCCATTTGGCGTGTCCTATAATTTATTATTTAATTTTGGAGTAGGACACGCCGGGAACACGGCGGGGACATGTAGGGGACCAAAACAATATTTTTTTAATAATTTCGGGGGTAATTTTGTAATAACTTATAAATTTTGGGTTTGAATGTCATATATTATAATATATTTAGTTAAAAACAAATTTACCTCTCTCTCTCGATCAGAACACGCCTGGGGACCAAAACAGCCTCTCGTCTCTCGCTCTCTCGCTATCTAATCGAACCGAACGGTAATCTCTCATCTCTCTCACATCTCTGATTCGCTTCTCTCTCTCGATCAACCGTGTGTGTGTGTGGATCGCAGTGTGTGTGTGAATCTGCTTATTGTTTC